>VXBX01001532.1:207618-232861 GCA_013400415.1 Scytalopus superciliaris
GTGGTAAACAGCGCACAAGATGGCGGCGGGCCGGGCGGCGGCGGCGCGGTGAGCACGGACGGGATGGGACCGGGAGGGAGCGGGAGGGAAGGGCTGGGCTGGGCTGGGCTGGGGAGGGCTGGGGCTCCCTCAGGGCTTGGAGGGCGCCGGCGGGGCGGCCAGTGCCCGGCCTCCCTGCCCGGTGCTCGCTGCCCCTCATGCCTCGCCCGCCGGCTGTCAGTTCACCCCCGCCCTGCCCCGGGTCGGTGCCCGCCGATCCCGGTGCCCATCCCCTGCCTCGGGAATGGCAGCGGGTTGCTCCAAGCGGAGCTGCGCCAGGGTACGGGCAGGTCGGCCAGTGTGAGCCCCGGCCAGCCCTTCAGGGTGTTAAACACGCTGAGCTTGTGGGCGTGCTGTTCCCTTCGTTCCCATCAAACTTAAGCACCGTGCTTGCATACAGCCTGCTGTCAGCATAGGGGTGTTTGCTGTGCTTATTTCTGTGGGTGTTTTGTTTTATTGCTGTAAGGGTTATAAGCCAAGGAAGTGATAAGGCAGGCAGAGCTCGACCAGGACTACACTGTGCTGTATCTGTGCAGAGTTTAGGGATGGGGGGGAAACTTTGTAATCACAAGCAGTTCCCAGCGTGTCATGGTGTTATCAGTCAAGGAAAAGCTTGATAATGCTAAATAAAATTAAATAAAAGCGAAGTAACAGCTGTCACATTCAGACTCGCGTTATTCTGTTGTTGTGCTATGAGATCAGCCCATCATTACCCTACAGAGTGTGAATCCCCTAATCAGGCTCCTCCTTTCCAGTCCTGGTCACAGCTGCAATGTACAGCTCTGTTCTGCTTCTCCAGCTGCTGTGACAAACCAGACACAAATGTTTCTCTTTGCTTATCTCTTAATGGCCTTTAATCTAGCAGTTGCTGGTTAAGTGCTTGGAATTTAAGAGAGTACTAGCATTGCAATTTTTCCTGAGTGCATTGTGCACTTTGGAACATACAGGGAAGAAAGAGGCTGTCCCTCCATGCGGAAAACACTTTCAACATGTTAATTTAACTTCACGGTATTGCATTCTGTAATCAGCCCTTGTTTTCTCGGGTGCTCATGTTGTAAGTAACACATGTCCTAGCTCAAAAAAATCTGAAGTTCTTTTTTACTGCTGATTTTCAAGCACAGGGATTCCAAATTTGCCTCCTCTCCTATCTCTTGCCCTTACCAGGCCTTGGCATGGAGTTTGAATCTGATTCTCCTTGTGTGAAATGAAGCACCATAGCGTATTTTTTATTTGCCATGTTTCTGATGGGAAAAGAACACCATGCCTTTTTGAAGTGGCCATGGGTGCTTTCATCATGTTAGTATTTTGTTTTGCACTTTACTTTCTCCCTGCCATGGGATTTGTGTGTAATTTCTGCCTCTTTGCTCCCCTTACACAAAGCGTGGTTGAGTTTGGTTGTCCCTGTTCAGTGTTCTGTTTTCAGGTTAACACCTCAGGGTTCCACATTGACTCTGGTCTGAGCAAGGGAGAAACCTGAGTGTTGCTGAAAAATTATCAAATGGAATATGAACAGCATTTTCCCTCATTATGTCTAAAATGACATACCAAGGGTGTCGGGTGGGAGGTTTTGAGATTTTTCAGACTATACAGTTGAACAAACATGAATCTAATTATTTTCTGTATTGCCCTGCCTTACAGGTTGGCTTGCAACCAGCTTTGCTGATTCTTCTAGGGAGTTAACTTTGCCATCAGAAATGGAGTACAGGACTCAGCTACCACATCCTGAGTGACCAAATCGCTTAATACAAAATGGAGAAGAAGCGGAGAAAGAAATGAGCCTGTTCATTAGGCTTGACCTGAAAAGACCATGAAATCTCTACTTATTCTGGACCCAGCTTTAAGAATATCCAGTTGATCAGCACAGTGAAGGCAGCGTTTACTGAAACAAAAATGAACTAGTTTATAAAGAAGAAAATTGTGATTTGAATATATGGAATTAATGGAATGAAACCATTTTCTTCTCTGACCATGAAGTTTGCAAACATCTGGTTTGTTCTGGTTGTTATTTTACTCTGTGGCAAAAAACACTTTGGTACCAGACTAGGGAATTCCTCTCACGAGGCTCACAATTGTCCTGGATGTTCTCGCCTTACTTTGAAAGTGGAGTTCACTTCGACAGTCGTGGAGCATGGTAATGAAGAGTTAAGCAGTAAAAAAATCCATGTGAGGTTCATGTGCTGGTTACTGATTTGTCTGTGCACTTGTAACAGTCAGGGTTTCTGCAGAAGAATAATTTGCTAAATTCTCTATATTCAAAAAGAGAAACACTTTTTTAAAGGTTCTTCGTTTATCTGGAGGCAGGGCTCAAAGAACAGGAGGAGGGAGAAGGAAATAAAGACATGTTAATAGTGGAAGTGGAGTGTGAAGGCTCAGGTGGGCAAATTTGGTGTGTTTAGTAACTGTTTGTTTTGACCTGGTGGTATGATGGAGGCTCTTTGATGAAATGACCACACAAGTGGGCCTTGAAGGGGTGAGAAAGGCAGGAAGTCTCTGTGGGTTTGTTAAACAAAAAGTTTGCATGCAATAATATGTGCATGGAAAAACTGCAGTGAATTGCACAGGGAGGAGATGAAAAGCAAAGTGAGGCAGATACCACTGTATGAGGTGGTGTGTGCTGGGCTGAGCCCACTCACAACTCACTGATGCAGATCAAGGGCTGCAGTGTTGGGACTGGCTTTGTTTTCTGTGCAGTTGTAGTTGGTGTCAGTAATTTGGGCTGAAGCTCAGTACCATGCAGGGTTTTAAACCACACCTGTCAAGAAACACACTGAATTGGCATGTGAGTTTGTACTACTGGATGTAACAGTAAGTCTGTTCCCTCTCCCCTCCTCCTCTCAGTTTCATCTTTCTGTGATACTTAGAATTCTACCTTCCCTTCAGAAGTTTTTATCATGTTTTGCAGATTTCCAGATGCAACACCCCCCACTCCTTCCCATCATGTAGCGCAGAAATAAATTGCAGATTTCTAAAAGCAACAAAAAAGTGCCTGAAATTGTGGTTATTCTTCTGAATAAAGAAAAATCCAGACCTTGTGATGTGAATGCATGAAGTAAGCTACTTAAACACCAGTTCTGACAAGTTGTGCTCTTGTTCCAGAGTATATCGTGGCTTTTAATGGATACTTCACAGCTAAAGCCAGAAGTAAATTTATTTCAAGTGCACTAAAAAGTAGTGACATTGAGAACTGGAGGATTGTACCTCGCAACAACCCAGCCAGTGACTATCCTAGCGATTTTGAGGTTATTCAGATCAATGAGAAGCAGAAGGATGGAGTGCTCACACTGGAAGATCACCCAAACATCAAGCGTGTAACACCTCAGCGAAAGGTCTTTCGGTCGCTCAAGTATCTGGAGTGTAAGTCATTTTCTGTGTGGTTTCATGAGATCTGCTTTGGAGAAGTGCTCTCAGCCTTATTTCAAACCATCAACTTAGCATTACAGAAATGAGAAGTACCTTGCAGTTTTTCTTTAATTTACAAAAATCTATTTTTTTGCTTAGAAAGTTATCAGTGTTCTGACATATCTTTGCTTTAGCATGGTAATGATTCCATCTGCAATGCAGAAACATTTCCTTTGCAGCAGTCAGTTACCTGAGACTAGAGACCTCTGTATCCCCAGTGGATAAACCAGAAGCTTTTATCGATTTTAATTAGAGAAAATGGATACTCAATAGTCTAAAACTTTTGTTGTAACAATATAATCTATATATTTGCCTAAAAATCAAATCTTCCGTGGTTTTCCTCATACTGTTTTTTTTGCATCCTAATGCTATGCAGCTGATCCAATGCTGCACTGCAATGAAACCAGATGGACCCAGAAATGGCAGTCATCCCGCCCCCTGAGAAGAGCAAGCCTTTCTTTAGGTTCTGGCTTCTGGCATGCAACGGGGAGACACTCAAGCAGGCGCTTGCTGAGAGCGATCCCTCGCCAAGTTGCCCAGACCCTGCAGGCAGATGTCCTCTGGCAGATGGGTTACACAGGTATGCTTTTGTTTGTTGGCTTAGAGCAATAATCTTGTTGGAAAAACAAGTGAAGTGTAAGGAGAGGCTGACTGACTCCTATGTGTTAATCTCTCATTGGATGCCAGATGCGGAAAGATTGAGGAATAATTTGGTTTGAAATGCATTGTATATTTATGGAGTGCTTTTCTGTGTGTGCTCTGTATTTAGGAGAAATCAGTCATATTTATGATCTTTGGCCGAATTTCTGAATAGGAATATGAGTTTATTTAAGATCTGTAACTTACTGAGATTGTAAATCACGTGCTATATTAAACAAAAGTTCTCTTTAATTTGATAGAATAGATATACTGTGGAGCTGAATGAGAAAAAATGGTGCTTTTCTATTAATAGGTGCTGGTGTGAGAGTAGCAGTGTTTGACACTGGTCTGAGTGAGAAACATCCACATTTCAAAAACGTAAAGGAGAGAACAAACTGGACTAATGAGAGAACCTTGGATGATGGTGAGTTAGTGTGCAGTTTTCCAGCTATTCCTGACACTGGAGTGTTTTCCACTTGGTGCTGTGCTGCCAACATCTGTTAAAATTGTATCTTTAGATTTTAAGTAAATTTTGCAGTGTCCTGAGCACTTTGTGGTTATAAAAAATTTAGGAAAGAGTATTAAGGTTCCAGGAGGGTGTTGTATAAATCTCCTTTGAGTCATATGTGACACTCATCATAGCTGTTGAAAAATGTCAGGGCAAGAAGATACTGTGCAGGTGTAAATACATTGGCAGAGTAGGTGCCAGTGAAAGCAAACACCACAAAGCTATTTTCTTTCCTACTCCTTTTTATGTTGCTGTTTCACACTGCACACGCATTTCCATACTTATAAGGGAGAGCATTTACCTTCTTTACTGTGCAGTCCTAAATTGATCCAAATTTTGGCACCTTCATGGAAAGTTTTTCTATTCTGTATAATTGAACCTTTTATTTTCTGCAGTGTGTTTTTGTTCCTTTTTCATTTGTCATCCCTAACTTGCCCTGACCGTGTTCTTTCACAGATTATTAACTTCATGCAGTTTGGGTCAGTGAGTCAGTTGGCAGTTTAATCTCTAGAGTTCAAGGTAGATGCTTATATTGCTCAGTCTTGTGTGCACCTCTGTAGTTCTATCACATGTAGTATTTCTTTACATTGCAGCACCTGCTTTTGATAGCTCTTTCTATTAGTTCTGTGCTCAGATAGTTGCTGAACAGGCAGATTTGGAGTACAAAAATACATTGTAGGCAGTCCAATAAATCAAAAGCTAAATTATTTTTTTGAAGAGAGGAAAAGAAAGGTGTTTTCTTGTCTCATTTTTCATACTTAACAAAATACGGTTATTGCAGAGTCAGGATAAAAAGTTTACATTTAACTACATTGACTTTGTGAGTTGCATTTTCCAAAGTACTGTTTTTCTATCATGATTTCATTGGCAGCAATCAGGAGTGGATGGACTGGAGAGTGTATGGGTCAAGTTTCATCAGCTGTTTTTCTGGCTACACAGGGCTGTAAATTCTGTCCCTGCTGAACCCAGTAGCAAAATAAGATTCAAAGAGATGAGGACTCAACCCAGTGTTTGTGGGTTTTTGTAAAATATGATAAATTGATGTGATTTTTGCTATAGGTGATATTTAGCACTACAGATCCTTGGCAGTGTTTGTCTTCTAACATCTTTGTTTCCTTCTCCTGGTGATAGGTTTAGGCCATGGGACTTTTGTAGCAGGTGTGATAGCCAGCATGAGAGAATGCCAGGGATTTGCTCCAAATGCAGAACTGCACATTTTTAGAGTGTTCACCAATAATCAGGTACCTGTTTTACATGTGTTTCCATTTCTGCCTTTCCAGGTTAATTCTGTATTAATCCTTTCCTTTGGGAATATTGCAGGCACTTGTAAATGTAGACAATGATGAGTAGGATGATAGAGATATTTGTAAAAGACTTGCCACAAGATTTCTTACAGTTTCCAAACCTGTTATATGTTTTGGAAATAATACATGGAAGTCTGGTCTGTGTAGTGTTGGAGTCAGCACTCAAATGTACTGAGCACTAGAAATTTATGGAGACCATTGTCACTTTTGTGCTTGATTTTGGTATTGTTTCTCCTCTTGGTCTGAAGTCTGTATTGTCATGGAATCACTGGATTTTTTTTTAATGATAACTTTTTTCCCCTCTTTCTTTACATAGGTCTCATATACGTCTTGGTTTTTGGATGCCTTTAATTATGCAATTTTAAAGAAGATAGATGTACTGAATCTAAGTATTGGTGGGCCAGACTTCATGGATCATCCATTTGTTGACAAAGTTAGTATGAGGAACTGAAGTGGTCTTGGTGTTTGTATCCCTCACACACATGCTGGACTTACAGAGCTATCTGTTTGCATCTGGTCCTACTGACAGTTGCTGGACTAATCCTTCACTTATGTCGGGCCCCATGTAATGTATGTTGTTAGAAAAGTCTTTTTTGGTGGTAGAGCCCTGTGGTAAACATTTTTTTTGGTAGGTTTGGGAACTGACTGCTAACAACGTCATCATGGTCTCTGCTATTGGCAACGATGGCCCTTTATATGGGTAAGTTTCAGAGACCACTTCAAAGAAAACCAAGTGTGTTGTTACATGGTTTTGGAAGTAGTTGTGCTTGCTCAGGAAGTTTTCCCTCCTTTTATTCTGTAATCTGTTTATAGAAAGTGACTCAAGTTAACCTCTTTTCAGTGTCCTTATTACTTGCATTTTGTGAAGTACTTAGCTAAGTATTTTTCATTGAAACAGCAGAAGGTCAGTAAAAGAGAAATGGCAGTGTTTCTAGCTGACATTTCACTGTTAGTGTGAACAGACATCTGTGGGTACTGACCTTGGACTTAAGGAATATAGAAAGGATCAAGCCACAACAATTTGTGGTGTATTTCTAAAATCAATCCCTAAAAGTAGATTTTGTTTTGTCTTCAGGGTACATGGTTTGGTAGTTACTAACTGTAACTGCCTGATAAGTTGCTCTCACTTGTAAAGTATAACTGTATCAGTTTGGGCCAAAATTTGTTTCTGTGAAGGGTAAAAAGAGTATCTGACAAAAATCTAGTGGTAGTGTGTCTGTTACCAAGATGAACTTAGAACTGTGTCTTGGGTTTTGGGCATTGTTTTATTGTTTTTTTTCTTCCTATCTCCCAACTTGTTCCAGCACTCTCAATAATCCTGCTGACCAGATGGATGTGATTGGAGTAGGTGGCATTGACTTTGAAGATAATATAGCTCGCTTTTCATCTAGGGGAATGACCACTTGGGTAAGATACTTTGACTATGGCCAGCCACATGTGCAGCCAAAATAAGGGCCTTGGAAAGGCAAACTTTTTCAAAGGGGTAATCCTGTGCAGATGGTATGTGTTGGAGAACCAATGAGAAAAGATTTCATCAGAGATCAGAACAGTTAGAGATTGTAAGTCTTTAAGCAAGAAGTTTGTTGTTCCTTTCAGGGCTTTTCATCATTAATCCTGACCACTATAAATTTCTAGAATACCCAGTTCCTTTTGATGGTGAGCACTTGTCTGTGTGGTTAAATCTGCAAACAGGAAGGCCTGCCCTTGTTCTTTAGTTTAAAAATCCTAGGATTTCCAGATGCCACATGTAACATTACACTTACTTGTGGAACTGAGGTCATGGTTGCTGCACACATGATTTCAGATGAGCTTGCATTGTGATCTTGATTAAGGGGAATATCACATGGTTTTGTTTATGTAGCCAGGCATGTAGTTCTCACTTTGTCAGTGGTTTCATGCTCAGATACTAATCAGCTGTAGACTTGAAATGTTGAGAGCTTGTCATAAACAGCATGAGTCTTTCCTTAGGTTACTTGCTGTTCTGTGATGCTGAACCTCAGCTAATTTAGATGATAATTTTACTTCTGAATGACCCACAGTTACTTTAAATGCCCAAATGAAGCAACCAGTGTTCATTATACATTAGGACAGTAACCCATCTGCTTTCTTTCCCAGGAGCTGCCTGGAGGTTATGGTAGAGTGAAGCCTGATATTGTTACTTATGGCTCTGGGGTGAGAGGTTCTGGCATGAAGGGTGGATGCCGCTCTCTCTCTGGGACAAGTGTGGCATCTCCTGTGGTGGCAGGTGCTGTTACTTTGTTAGTGAGGTAAGTCTTAAACAGGAATCTCTAAAAAGATGCCAATCAGGAGGGTCATAAAATGCTGTATGATCCACCAAATAAAACTGAATTATATTGTAGGAAAACAAACTTGGACTATAAAGTCACTGTTGTTCTGTCTGACACATTGCCTTGTCTGGCTACGTTTAAGTTTCCTGGGAAAAACTTGAGAACTGTTTGAGTAATAGTTGCATCTTTGAGAATATAACTAGAAAGAATAGTACTACGAAGCAATTTTGTCCCTCTTTTTTAACCATTTGGCATTGCTAAGCTTATATCAATTGTGTTAGGAAAGAGCAAGTGCTCATAGTAGGCACCTGTAGCAGATAATTATCTACATGCTTGTAAATTTTATAGGTTTTTATGGGTAGGGTTTTATGGCTATTTCCCAGTTGCGTAAATCAGCTGTTACAGACTAAAGAACTCGAAGGTGGGAATTGCAAGTGTGTCCTTCACGTTTGTCATAGCTACATAAGGATGAAAAGAACCTTTATTTGAGAAACATGTCAAAAATTCAAAGTCATCATTGTATTTCCCCTGTAAAATGGTGCATTTTTCTTTGAACAGCAAAGCTATTTTCCTCTCTCTGAAGACAGAATGTTTTATTTAGCATATAAAGAAACTGCCCTGAATGTAATGACTGGTGGTCACAGAGCACATTATAAGGGGAAGAAACCCCAATGTATTATTAATTTTTAAGACAAATGTGTCAGAAACTTGTCGCTCTTCTACATCTGTGAGAAATCAAGCAATAATAGACCAAAAGGAACAGAAGATATTACAACAGACTGATTTTTTTAAATTGGGTTTTCTTTATATCAAACGACTGTTAAGGCAGAACATTAAACAAGACCAGCTGAAAACTAGAATAAAGGCCATCTAATGTGATTTGTTATTTCCTATTTCAGCACAGTTCAGAAGCGTGAAATGGTGAATCCAGCAAGTATGAAGCAGGCACTCATTGCGTCAGCACGTAGGCTTCCTGGAGTCAACATGTTTGAACAAGGACATGGCAAATTGGATCTTCTGAGAGCTTATCAGATCCTCAACAGCTATAAACCACAGGCCAGGTTAATTTTAATCCTTAATTAATCAGTGGTACACTACAATCTGTTCTTCTTTTAAGAGAGCAGGTGGCGCATGTGTAACTCAGTTGAGCAATCTGTGCTTGTGCAACAACAAGAACTTGCACGGATCTTAGGAAATATGAAGCATGAATTTTGAGAGGAGAATGGATAAAAAGTCAGAAGTATTTTCTGCCTAAGTTATGGCAGTGTAGGGGATGATTTATTTTCTCTTATAGCCTTAAATGTTATGAATAATGTAACCTAGAACAGAGCGGAAAAGGACGGAACATTCTCCCTGTGCTGAGAAGTTTCTTTTTCATATGTGACAATCTTTTCACAGAACTTAAAATTCAGAAAAAAAATTAGAGGGGAGGGGAAGACAATTTTGGGGCAGATTTGGGAAGTGAGGTGAGACCTTGATAGATTAACTGTGATTGGCGTGGTTTATCTGTAGTTTTTTCATAGTTCAGTGCAGTGGCATGTTCTTCTTCTGTTTATTGATTGTTTTTTTCTCTTCAATTTTTTCCTCCTTTGTCCTGCTGTAGTTTGAGTCCAAGCTATATTGACTTGACGGAATGCCCTTATATGTGGCCCTATTGTTCTCAGCCCATATATTATGGAGGGATGCCAACTATTGTTAATGTTACCATCCTTAATGGTATGGGAGTCACTGGGAGAATTGTAGACAAGGTAAGTATTAATATTGTTCCAAGTTCTGACTGTTAATGTGCTAAAAACTTCCCAGAAAATACAATTTAGTTGTGGATTTCCTAGAACAAATGTCACTGCAGAGAGCAAGAGATGCAAAGTGTTTGATTAAAGGGCACACCCAGACTGGTTGATTTGTCAACAGGGGGTGTCTACAAGTTTTCAAGCAATGCATTGGTCTCAGAGGCGTGTAGTGTTTTATCTTTGTAAAACCAGTTTGAATTGAGATGGACTTTGAGATTTCTTTGTATTATCTAATAGCTTTTTTTTTTTTTTTATGGTCTGAAGCATAAATTATCTCAGTAAATAATCCTGACACTATAAATCATGCCTCTTCCATGGGTCAGAGTGACCTGAATGTATCGACTTAACCAATCTCTGCTGCAAGACCTGTTCTTTCACACCAGTGATGTTGAGCATGTTTGTTGGCTAGGGAGGTTTTTAATTAAGTAAGTTTAAATTCAAAATAGATTTGGGAATTGAAGCAAGTTAAATAAGACACCTGTTGTGTAATTCTAGCCAATGTAAATGATCCTAATTTCAACATTTTAGTCTGAATCCTAAGGTGTGTTTTAGATTCAAGCTTAGATTAAAGAGCATTGAAGCTCTTACCCAAGTTAGCTTATGGTGATAATCACACACAGGTGTGGTTTGCCTGTGTCTGTTACACTGTTAGCTCTCTTTGTTACTGAAAGGAAATTTTGTGTTCTTACCAATACATTTTTGCTCGAGACCTCAGAACATTAAAGCAGGTTCACTTGGGCAGTGTTCTGTTCAGTTGGCTTCTCACAGTCCTGCCTCTGAAAAGCCTGTAGTCTGGGTCATTGGGGTTGTCATGACTAGGTTGATTTGCTTACCCAACACCAACCTTTTGAGCTCTGTGTGTGTTTTTAAATTTGACATAATCTTCAGAAGAGTTAGTATTTGTTACTTCCTTCTGCAGAGGAAGAAGGCTCTGTGTGCAGAAATCAGTGACTGCAGATACTGTGTTACCAATGTTCTGTATTCTTCATTTCACAGCCAGACTGGCAACCCTATCTCCCCCAAAATGGGGATAACATAGAAGTGGCTTTCTCCTATTCCCCTGTCTTGTGGCCTTGGTCTGGATACTTGGCAATTTCCATCTCTGTAGCAAAGAAAGCAGCATCCTGGGAAGGCATTGCTCAGGGTCATGTTATGATCACAGTATCATCCCCTGCAGAAAATGAAGTAAGTTCTTTGTATTGTGGATTTTCTGGGTTAAGAGTTATTAAAACTGCTTCCTGATAGACAAATACCTTGTTATTAAGCATTTGCTCTGGTCCTGTAATTTGAAGCATAAGTTAGATTGGGGTCAGGAAATTGAAGAGTACAAATAACGGTCTTTATAGTTGAGAGCAGGATTAACTGCAAATTGAATAAAATTTGGAATCAGGAAACCTCTCCTTGAGACCAGCTTCTTAATTTCATTTGTTTATTGTGAATTTTAATCTGTCTTGGAAAAGATTACTTAAATATGTTTCTTCTAGAACCATGTTTAATTGTTCCTGAGAAGCTTTTAAGGTTTTGAACAATTGAACCAAGTCACAGTTGTAACATGCATTAAGTATTTTACATTCTGAGCATAAATAGAAACTGTTGAGTGCAGAAAAAAGTACTGTGGTAACTCAAGGCAAAAGCCATCTCTTTGTCTCCAGAGCTGTTACTGGTGACTAGAAGTAGCTTTGGTACCCCCATTTTTCTGGTCTTTTACACTGTAGTTTGTTCTGTCCTTCAGTCTAAGAATGGTGCAGAGCAGACTTCAACGGTGAAGCTTCCAATAAAAGTGAAGATTATTCCTACTCCACCTCGTAGTAAGCGAGTCCTTTGGGATCAATACCATAATCTCCGTTACCCACCAGGATACTTCCCCAGGGATAATTTGAGGATGAAGAATGATCCATTAGATTGGTATTTATTTCAGGTTCTATTAAATCAGTATTTCTTGACATGTTAATGATCTAGGATAACTTTGCTGAATGCCAGAGAGCTCTGGCCTTTTTCAGTGTGGCATGGGATTATCTCTTCTAAGAAATCCATGAAAAGCACTTGGACTCTGTATGGTTTTGGTGTGGGCTTGTTTTTTGTGCTCTGTGGTTTTATTTACATGAAATGAAAAGCTTGAAAATGCACATTTAAGATGCTGAGATTTTTATTTCACTTTTCTGCCCTAATTTCTCCCAGGAAATTGAGGGAGCACACTTTATTAACTGCTTCAGCATTCACTTATCAAAGAAGCATGAGATGTTAAAAGACTGAATTCTAAAGAATAGACCCCTTGTCTGTTCAGGGAGACTTCTTTGAAGCAGGGAAAGGCTTGGCTGACCTGTTATCTTTGATAAATGGAGGGGGAAGCATCAGTAGGAAGAGTTATGCAACAGTGTCTCAGTGAGGATTACTTGGGTCAGTGACCAGGATATAGGCTTTTGGAAAGCTGCTTGGAGCATGCCAAAGCAGCAGGTGGACAGGATTTCAGAAAATCAAAAAGGTGGAAATCAGAGTTCTGCATGCCAGATTTAAATGTCTTCAACCCTCTTCTCTCTCTAAGGAATGGTGACCATATCCACACAAACTTCAGGGACATGTACCAGCACCTAAGGAGCATGGGGTACTTCGTGGAGGTTCTCGGTTCCCCATTTACATGTTTTGATGCAAGTCAGTATGGTAAGCATGAGTTAAGTGCCTTGTCCTCCATACTGTTAGCTTCTTCCTTAAATGGCCTGGTTTTTGAAAGACTTAAAATGTTGTGGGTGTGCAAATAAAGATTTTCATGGTAGTAGAAAAATATTATGACAGTGAGTGTATTTATTACTTGTGTGCTGATAGTTACGTAAAGTGTTGCTGGAAAAGCTTGCTTGGGAGTCTGTAGAGTTAGTGCAGTTGTCTATCCATATCATGAGAAAAAGGAGAGGGAAAGCCCACCTCTGAGTGGGTTAAAAGTCCCTCTGTATTCAGTCCCATGAAGTCCAGAACTGTATTTGCCAAGTTTTTGGCACAGTCAAAAATGAAGCATGTCCTGTTTGGCAGATTAAAATCAAAGTGTCCATCCTGGTTCTTTCTGTTCTGCTCAGTGATCTTTGGTTAGATAAAAAAGTGGGAAAAGTATTCCTGCAACCATATGCAATGGCAGAGATGAATGTTGCTTGTTTGTGTTCATCAGGAAGGAAATTTGATAGACTGGACAGGGAGGGGATAAACCAATCTGTGATGTCTTCTGCTCCCTTATGCCCCTCTGTTTACCATGGCATGCTCCAGCCAGACCCTCTTCTCTTTGGACTGCAGTGTTCTTCAGTGGACAGTAAAGTGAAGGTGTAATCTCCTGATGGTTTCCAATGCTGGAACTGTTGTCAGTAGTAATCTTCTGTTTATCTTGATTCTTCAGTGTATATCTCATACTGCTTTTTGAGTTCAGTGGATGTGCAACTGGATACATAAATGGCAGACCTTGAAAGAGTAGCAAAATAGTTTTGCTTCTTAGGCCACTAGTTTTATAGTTGATAGCAGCATTAGGGGACTTCTCTTTCCTCTGATTCACCACTTCATTTGAATAGTAGTTTTTTGGGCTTCCAGAATTTCCAGAACTTCCTCAAGAAATGAGGGGAGGAAAGCTCAGTTATCTGTCGTGCATCTGCCTCTTCTCCTGAGGTTGTATTGTCTAGGTGAGAGGGCACTCTGTCCCATCATCCATGTCATTAGCATGCTTTCTACAGGATCTTTATCAGATGGCTTTCCAAAGGCAGACTGCCTGGACTTGTGGAACTGGTTTGATTGCAAGGGAATGTGAGACATGGAGCCAGTATCAGTGGTTTATCAGTTTGCTCAGGGTGTCATTCTGTCAGGACTTCCATTGTCTCTGAGGATAGAAATTTCACAACCTCTCTGGGCACTCAGAAAGTAAAGAAGCAAAATGGCTTGGTATTTAGAAGCAGTCTAAAAGCATAAGCATGTTTTCAGGGAATAAAAGTATATTTTTCTGGTTGTGTTTTTTCAGTGATGCAGAGAAGGCTGTGCTTGCATGTTCACAGGAGCAGGAGAGGGTTATATGAAAATGGCAGTGGCACTTTAGTGAAGTCTACTAAAATGCAGCTGTAGTTTTCAAGGTGTGAATCAAACCCCATTTCAGTGTAATTGCTACTTGGCTGCAGATATGTAGCAGTGAGTGGAGTACCTCTTAGAGTAGTGGCAGTGAAAAAGCTTCTAACCAAGATGCATCTGCATTAGCTCTTCAGTTTGAATCAGTGGTGAATCCCCTCATTGTCCTGTTTTGCTACAGTTTGGCTCTGTTTATGGAGCATTTGGGTGAAACCAAACTGCAAAATACACACGTTGACATACACGGACATTTGGCTCACGAGACCACAAAAGCACTAGTCCTAAGGAACACCTTAAAAGCTTACTGTGCTGCCAAGATAATTTTTGGAGACATTTGTGAACAAAAATGTCTTGTATTTTCCATCCTTAAATGTGACTTCATTAGGTGAGCTGCCAGAGCAGGACACACGGACCAGATTTTGTTCAAAATGTGTGCTTGTGTTGACTCCTGCATGGGTTTGCTTGAATAGTGATAACATTATAGTGAACAGGCTGGTGAACTCCTGTTTCTGCTTTTACACACAGGGACTTTACTGATGGTGGACAGTGAGGAGGAGTATTTTCCTGAAGAGATCACCAAGTTGAGGAGGGATGTTGATAATGGGCTTTCACTGATAGTCTTTAGTGACTGGTACAACACATCTGTGATGAGAAAAGTCAAGTTTTATGATGAAAACACAAGGTACTGATTTTTTTTATGGTTCTTTAGGCAATAAAATGCCACAGAACTGCCGTTATGCACATAGTACCCTAAGAATCCCAAATATAATACTTTAGCACCTGCATGCTATCTATAAGAAGGGATTACCTGAATAGCAAAATTGACCTTAAGCTGCAGCTTAAGGAGCATAGCTTTTTTATTATATTTGCCAAGGCCCCTTTGGTAAGGTAATCTTCTTTTAAAGCCAAGAAAAACATTTGCAATGAAAAGAAATAAGAAATTGGAGAGTGGCAAACAAAGAAAAATGGACATGTTTGCACGTTAGGGGAGCAGAATAGAAATGAAATGTGCATTGCAAGCAGAATCACCAGGTTGTGTACCTGGTATTGAAATTATTCCACGTATCATATAAAGAAAAAATATGTCAATATTGTAGTTGTCAGCCTGTTTGGTGTTACTGTTAAGCTAAAAAGATTTGTTCTGCAGTTTATGAGCAGGTGATATTTTGCTTCATTAGAAAAATGAGAAGCAGGTTACATGACTTATTTTTGCCTCAGCTTAGCCAAACAAAGAGCATAAGACTGAATTCCTTTCTAACAATTTGAAGTTTTCCATGCAGCTGAAATGCACTGAGAACTCTACATTAGTATTACTTAACTTTTGCTCAGAAGCATTGTTGTCAGAGAGAGACAGCTGCTCACATGCCCCTGGATTTAAGTAAGGCTTTGAGCTGTAGTTCATTATGTAAGTGACTTTGAAAAAGTCTGTATGCAGGAAGACACTTAGCTTTGTTATCCAAACTCTTAACAATATATTCTGTATATTAGTAAACACTGTAATTTTTACAGGCAGTGGTGGATGCCTGATACTGGAGGTGCTAATATACCAGCTCTCAATGACCTGCTTTCTGTCTGGAACATGGCCTTCAGTGATGGGCTGTATGAAGGTGATTTTACCATGGCAAGTCATGAAAGTGAGTACTGGAGTCCTTTGCCTACACAGGCTACAGTGGGTTGTTTGGAAAATAGTTTTCTGCAAATACAAGTTGAGAGAGAGTGAAGGGAACCACCCAAAATCAGTGAAAAGGGTCTCTTAAGATGCTTAAATGATTAATTCCTTGGTAGATGTTTTCATAGTATTTGATTAAGCTTTTCAGATTTAAAAAAAAAATGTCAATCTCCTAAATTGAAAGATTTGAAAACAGTATGTAAAGGTGAGCCTGCAAAAGTTGTGCTGAGAAGTGACTCGTCTGCACATACATGGGTCAAAAATATGCAAATTCAGTGCAGTGTTGCTGGGAGTATTTGCTTCTGGGCTTGGTTTATGGTGGGAAGGGAAGGAGTGTCATTTTTGGTCTAAACTGAAGTTTTGTCATGATGTCTTTCAGTGAATTATGCATCAGGGTGCAGTATTGCAAAGTTTCCAGAAGATGGCATTGTCATTGCACAGACTTTTAAGGATCAAGGTATGAGCTTCCTTGTCTTTTTTCAGTGTTTTAAGGAGAACTTTGGACTCGGTGCACAAGCAAAGTTGTGAAGTCTAAAGGTCTAAAAACAATGAATGTAAAACCACATTGATGGGGCAGGTATTTTTTGGATGTTGCTTACAACATGTAGCTGATGCCTAACAGGCAACATGACTATGTATGACTGTTACACAGTACAACAATATCCCAGTGTATATGTGCAGTCTTCTGTTGTGATTGCTGTATTTGAACACAGCTACATATATGTGTGTGTCATGCATCTTTGGAGGGGAGGGGGTGGTGTAATTGTGTTACTGGTTCATGTTCCTCACAAATTTCAAGTGCTACTGAAATATATCCCCTAATCATTGCCATATTTAGCGAGAGTGTTGTGGTAACTGTGGTGATCTCAGGATATAAGTAAGGAAAATTTTAGTAGACAAAATGTCAGCAGCTAGAGTCTTGTAAGGGAAAATTTTATGCATACAGGAAGCCTGTGGTCTCTGACTTCAGTGATCTCTTCTCTGTGCATATCCATTTTCTTTTATCATAATATCTTTTCATTTGTGAGGTGGTAATGCAGAAACTGTAATGGCAGCAGACAGTTAAAAAAAAAGAAGTCTTGTATTTGATGAGCCTTTAGGAAGTGCTGTGCAGGAGCAAATGACCAGAACTGCTAGTGTGTGCAGGTCTGGTTTGTGCATAGGGGTGCAGAGGGTTTGAGTGTGAGAGCAGAAGCACGTGCTTCTGATACAACTCAGCAGCTGCCAGAGAAGATCAGTGAGTTCATTGTATTTTTCACTTAAAATGTGCAGTGGAGGTGATTACTTAGTGGAGATATTTTCTGGAACAGTGAGGAGATCGTCTGTGTGAGCCTTTTGGAGGAAAGACAATATCCCTGTGTGCTGATGACTTAGGTATTCCCTCATGTGAGAGAGGGAAAGGCAGAATGTCAGTTTGACAAGTAGCCTGCTAGACCTGCTTTTTTTGTTGAATCCTTTTTATTGCAATTAATGAAGCAGAAAAGCTCCCTGGTTTGCTTCTGGTGTCTAAACACAGTGTCTCAAGCAAAAGGAATAAATCTCAAACACAAATTTGAGATTTGTCTGTCTTTGTGTTTTGAAATAGGTGTTAGAGGTGGGAAACCTTTAACCTAAAACCAGCTTTCTGTAGAATTCTGCAAGACTGAAACAACATAAAGAGCAGAACGTTTTGGCTTTAAACCTTTCACTGAGGATACTAGAATCTTTTCAGCTAAGCTTATTGAACCTGAACTGTGAGGTCTTTTCTTCTTCTCCACCAAAGAAAGAAAAAATTCATTATCAGTAGGAAACTTTACAATCAGGGTCTTGGAGCAGGTTTAATTTTTATCATAACATCATGGGGAGTTTGAATACTTCTTGTAAAAATGTGTTACATGACATGTGGCATAGCTCGTTTGTCAGTTTGCAATGTGGGCTGTGTTGACTTATGGGTAAATTGATGTTGATGCTCTGCATGCTATGCAATTTATTTGTGCTTTGCTTTAGGTCTTGAAGTTTTAAAGCAGGAGACTGCTGTAATTGAAAATGTCCCTATTTTGGGACTTTACCAAGTTCCTTCTGAAGGTGGTGGCAGAATTGTTTTGTATGGTGACTCCAATTGCCTGGATGACAGCCATCGACAGAAAGGTGTGTAGGCTCTGGCACACAGCAAGAGCTATTGTCTTAAACTGACAACTGTCCCATAGGGTTTTCCAGCTCTATCAGAGCTGGTTTTTAGGGACTCTAAATATCCCTTACCAGCTGCTGAAAATATGTCAGAAAGTAGGAATTCCCATTGGTGTTGTCAAAGCATTTGCTTGCAGCTCTGGGTAACAAGTGTGTGAGTTGTGTGTATGTGGTTTCTGTGACTCCCAGAGAAGCCATGCTCTTACCCACTGTGGTTGGTTCTTATAAAACTTTTTTTTCTAGCACTTTGTTTGATCTGACTTTTCAAATTTTTAAGAGGTTGCTTGGGTTTCTCATGACATGCAAAGCACAAGCTGGTAGATCTGTGGCTCGAGGGGACGAAATAATCCAATATGCAAAGTCTTTTTCCACTGAACAGAACTGGATTTTCCTTTTGTGATGAAAAGTACATCTATAATTTTTTAAGCTTTGGTCACTGACATTGTGAAATATTAGGTTATGCAATTCATCCCTTGCCTAATTTATTTAACAGAAGTTACTGCCTAAGGGAGCTCTCCATCTGTAGCTCTTTCCTTTCACTCCATACATTTTGGGGTTTTTTAAAAAGTTCTCTGGTTTCTCCTTATCTGTCTTTGGATTGCCCCAACACTCGGTGCCTTAGTGCTTGCTGTAGGTTATTGAAAGCACAAAGCATAAGAGAAGATACATAGCTTTAAATTAAGTAATAGAAAATAACTCTTTGTGATCTCCCTAATGCTGTTAAATTCAGTGTGACCTCTGAAGCGAGAAAAGTGGAAGTCTCTAAAGAAATCCTTTAAAATTAGCTTTTAAATTGTGAACCAGGAGCTATGTCTCCTGCAGAGACATTGGTGGCTTTAACTGAGGTAAATTCCTAACATTTGTGAATATAAATCCTTAAAATCTGATTGACCTCTTTAAAAAATCAAAGGTGAGGGTTTAAGGGACACCGGGATTATGAAGATTAATTCCCATTCCCAGCCAACTGTTCCTGGGGGGAGAATTTCTGAGAAAAATAGTTTACTGTGTGGTGGAAATAACTGATAAGGCATTGTCCTACTCCCACAAAGTGAAGTTGTAGAGAGTTGTGATGTTAACTAGCTGGAGTGCTTGTTTGTTAGGAGTAGCTCTGGATTAAGGTAGTAGTAATTCAGGAGAGAATCAAAATGAGGGATCATGTGCTGTTGAAGTGCAAAGGGAAAACCAGGATCAAATACATTGTGGCATTGGTTCTCAGCCTGGTTTGTACACAGCTGCCGTGGGTACTGCTTGTGCTTTAGCTGGGATGCAGCCAGAATGTTTCCCCTTTGTTTATTTACTTTTTAAGCTTGGGAAAGCAGATGAGTCATAGCCTTGCACTGAAAACACTACCTTGTTCTTACTTTTCAAGGTATTTATTTTGTCCTTTCAAAAAAACAGTTGGTTCTCCATTTCACTGTTAAAAATTACACCAGGAGCTCTGAGCTTCCCATGTTTCCACACTGAAAAACCTTGTAATTTTTGCCAAGACTTGGATGGCCTTTGCACAACCTGGGGTTCCTGTGTTTGAGACCTGCTGTTTTATGTCCTACTCCCCAAAAAACCTGGTTTGGTACAAAAGAGAATATATTTTAAGACTGAACAGATTAGTTCTGTGTTTAGTTTCTGTATGGAAAGTTGCATCTTTTTGAAAGATGTGGCCTAGAACTTCAGGAGAAAAGCCAGAGCCAGAAAACCGGATTGTACTTCGAAGTGTCATTAAAGCCGTCTTAACAGAAAGATAAGCCATTTTCAGTGTGGCATAATGCATATCTTCTTTTGGGGCCTGGGACTGTGACATCCACAGATTGCTTTTGGCTCCTGGACTCCCTCCTGCAGTACACTTCTTATGGGGTGATGCCACCAAGTCTGAGCCATTCCGAAAACAGGCAGCGACCGCCGTCAGGAGCAGGATACTCCCTCCCGGAGCGGATGGAAGGTGAGAGCCTTCATTGTCAAGCTGAGGGACTGTCAGGGTAGGAATTCTCGGGCAGACTCCTTGAGTTATATGCCAGTAAGGCTGGCTTGTTGTGAGCTCTACAGTGTTCTGTTATTTTACTGGAAGAGAGCACTTACTGTGGGGTTTTGTTGTGTTATAGTTGTGGTTAGACTAAAGAAAATGTTCTGTCCTTACAGCAGGAATGTTTAGGTGCCTGGTTCTTTCAGGGAGCATTCTAGTTACAGGCTACAGAGCAGGCATAAAGCATTCAGTCTTATGTGCTGCCAGCAAAACTTGGGTTATGTGCTGTGGCAGGTGCGGACTCTTATTGTTTTGTGAGGTACCCTTTGGTTAATTCTGAGATTTGGCTGGGACCTGTAGTCACTAAACAGCTCTTGCTTTTACCCAGCACTGTTTAGCCTGGGGTGAATGTTGGTAACTCTTATCCTGTCTGTCTTTTGGTAACCCAGTCTCTCTTTGCTGTGAGTTGCAGGTAACCATTTGCATCGATATTCAAAGGTGCTTGAGGCTCACTTGGGAGACCCTAAACCCCGGTCCCTTCCTGCTTGTCCTCACCTGTCCTGGGCCAAACCACAGCCTTTGAATGAAACTGCCCCCAGGTTAGTATACATCTTTCTTACACAAGAGGTCTTGGTTTTGAGTTCAGATGAAAAATTAATTCTTCCATCTGCTTTTGAAAGGAACAACAGCCTTTCCTAGAGAACTACCAGATTGTAAAGAGGAAATAAAGATAAATGCCTCTTCCGTGAATAATTCTGACTCACCTAATAGCTACACTATAAAAGTGTGGGATTTTAAAAATAGCTTCACAAGTCACTGTTGTGATTGAATGATCCCAACTTTGAGAGAACAGTCTTGCCCAAACTCATTGTCACTGTGTGCCTTTTAAATTTCTGAAGCAGCTTCTTGGACAGCTCACCCAGCACTTCCTTCTGTGGTGTCATTTGTCAGCCGCTTGAAGGAAAGCACATCAGCATACAGCCCATACTTGTCTGCTGAGCTGCTGCTTTTGGTAGTCTGTGTGCAAGAAAGAGAGTTGATAGTAAACAGTTGCGCTCATCTAGTTTGTGTCCCTGTGGTGTCTGAATTTCAGTTTGGAGGCCTGCAAACTGCAGAACCTAAAGAATGTACCAGATTATCATTTGGGTCCAAACTAGTGAATTATGTGTAGGTTTCAGCTATCACTTTCTCTGTATGTTGCTACAAAATTCCTTGCATTACTGAAGTAAGTGGGCAGACACTTCTGTCTTTAAATTCTTTCTAGCAACCTTTGGAAACATCAGAAATTACTGTCAATTGATCTTGATAAAGTGGCACTGCCCAGTTTTCGACAGAACCGACCCCAAGTGAGACCATTGTCCCCTGGAGAAAGTGGAGCATGGGACATTCCTGGAGGTAAATATTGAAAACTTTGAAAATTGTCATTTTGGTTGAGCTTTTTGTATAAGGTTTGAGAAATACCCAAAACACAGTGCAGCCATATGAGAGGCCACTGTTTATTTTCAGTTGTGAAAAATATCCTCATGATAGTATGGCTGTGTTATAAGAGGCTAACAGTTGTAAAATGGTTTTGCATATGAAGAGCTTATTTCATAGAAAGCATCATGACATACTGGAAAGAAGATTTTGGTGTAGTTGAGCTTCATTTTGGTGCTGTTCAGACTGATGGGTGTCAGCAGCAGAGCCCCTGTCCTTGGGATCTGTGGCCTCATACCCACTGCTAATTAAAGTTTCTTCTATGAGTGCCCAAAAGTAGAGTCCAGAAGAGTTTACTGGAACGGTATCTTGAGCAGGTTGTTACACTAACAAATGATGTCGAGCACTCAAAACAGCTTTCACTCTAACAGTGGGCTGCTCTCCTATACAATCTTGGCACTGAAGAACCAGCTGGAAGCAGTTTGAAAGCCTCATAGGTGCTCTTTTCCCATTTTGTGCTACAAGACTGAAAGACACCTGTGAAAATGAAGGGTTTGTTTCTACAGCTCATCCTCACCGTTTCCATGCATGGTCTCTGGACCAAGCATGTAATCACTTTCCTTGTTCCATCATGATTTGAGTTACAGCAATTACTTACAAGTAAGATTATGGTCAAGTGTCTGCATCTCTGTTTCAATGCAGAACAGAAGATTGTTGTTAGAGGGGAAATCTGGGTTATAGTTTCTTGTGCCCAGATAGATCAAGGTAGAAGTGCTGGTGCTTTTCTGTAGCGTTAGCATCCTGTCTTATTTTCACTAATCGGTCTGCAGCTGTTAATCTTCTGTCTGAAATGTAATCTGATTAACGGCTGCTTGGGCTTTGAACAAGAGCTACATCGGGTCCCTTTGGTAGGTGGCATTAACACCACAAAGACATCGTAGCTCACGTGGTAAGTACTTGCTTCCAAACCTCTTCGCCTTTCTAGGTATAATGCCTGGCCGGTACAACCAGGACGTGGGACAGACTATTCCGGTGTTTGCCTTCCTCGGTGCCATGGTGGTTCTGGCGTTCTTTGTGGTGCAGATCAACAAGGCAAAGAGCAGGCCAAAGAGACGGAAACCGCGAGTGAAACGGCCGCAGCTTATGCAACAGGTTCATCCACCAAAGACGCCTTCTGTGTGAAAGCTCTGGCTTGCCAAAGATGACCTCCTTGTGCTTTCCTGGGGCGACTCATCGCTCCCAGTGAAGGTGCAGCAAATGCAGCACTGATGGGTCTAGTAATGTGCACCTGACATCATCTCATAGTCTTTGGCTTCTGGAGAGGAGAAACAAAAGGACTTCCACTGATCATCTGTACATAAAACTGCGGCTTTAAGCAGCTGAAGCCACCAAAGACTTGAATACTGTTTAAATGGCTGCTTAGTCACTACATATCCCAAGAGGGGGAAAACGGACCTTTTTTTTAAGCTGACCAAACTAAAATTTATTTGTTTAGAGGCTATTTTCTATATTTATTGTTGGGGAGGGCGGGAGAAAAGTCACTTTAAGGACCTCTGCGAAGGAAAAACGAGTGCATTTTTTTTGGATGGAATGCAATTTTTTAGGATGGTATTACGCTGGAGAGTATAACATGCACCATGAAAGGAGGGAGGGGGTGAGAGAGACCAGTACAAATCAGTGAGACATACTCCTGCAGTTTATTTTTATAAAGCCAACTACCATGATGTTTTGTAATTTTTGGTCATGATTTCACCGTTGTTGGTGAAAGCAGATTTTCAATAAATATGTTATCTATATGAAGCAAAGACAATGTGCTAAGTGGCTCTTCTTTCCACTGGCAGTCATAGAGAGCAAGTTGTGGTGTAGAGGAGATTTTCATGTCTCCCCTCTTCTTGCCATATCTTTATCCTTGTCAATGGTGCTGGTTAATGTTGCCATAATTGAAATAACTTCTCTCTTTGCAGGGAAGCCGTGGGGTTTTCCCTGCCAACTGTTGTTATTACTGCTCTAAACAAGCACCTTTTCCCAGGAGAAGCTGGGAGCTGGTGGATGCTTCTGTTGGTGAACAGAATCACAGCCTAGCCAGGTAAGTAAGTGGTCTGCACTGGTGAACAGAATTGTCTGAGCTCTTGGGCAGCCCTGGGCACAGCTGAAGAAAGAGGAGGTGACAGGACAGTCCTACTAGGCAGTTTGACTGCATCCATCCTTTTAGGGAAAAGGTCTCCCTGTAAAGGTGTGGAATCTCAAGGGCCAGACTTCAGAAGGGACTGCAGGTAGCATAATTGTGGCCAGTGTTTTTATTTGTTCAAAACAAGGACTGTCCATTTGGATTGTTGTGCCTTTGACAGTCTTTAGAAATAATAATGTGGAAAACTTGTCAACAGCCCTTTTTCCACTTGCCAAGCAGAGACAGCAGTGCATAAAGCTGCCAACCCACAGGGACCCTCAGGTTATAGCTTGCAGTCCAGGGCTGGAGCACCCACATAAATGGGAGAAAGAGCAGAAAACATAAGCGAGGGAGCCCTGAGCCACTGAGCAGAGAACCCACCTGGGGCTACTGTGCCATCATGGGAGATGATCTGCATCCCTTGGGTTTGAGGTTGTCTGATCCATCTGACGGAGACTGGAAAGCTGCCATTGCCCAGGTCAGGGCTAACAAGGAGGCTTGCTCCTCTCATTGCAGCACTAATGAGAGATTATGCTGCTCCACTGCAGCATTGAAACCAGAGTCAAGCTGTATCAAAGCACCAGTCCGAATTAAGAGCCTTTCTCAGTGGCTGGTATTTTACAGCCCAGTGGCCAATTTCTAAGTCATAGAGGCTAATTATTTGCAAAGCCTTTGGTGTGCTGCTAATGAAGGCCTGGAAGGACCCTTCTAAGTGGTGATAAGCCCCACAGGCGGCAGAGATGTAATGGAGGTGGCAGGCACAATTAGCCATCCATAATTCCGCCTAGCAGCTGATTAAAGTCTCTTTATCCGTCTTACTGAGATCAGAAGGGCACATATTTGGAAAATCAAAAATGTATTAGAGGCTGTCAGGCAGAGTCTGTGTGCTGAGCCCAGGGCACTGGCAGGTGCTGGGAGAGGCATAGAGCTGCTGCATGTGCTCCCATGTCCGGGGATGGGCCCCTCATCCCTGTGGGATGCAGCCTCCTCTGTGAGGGTCCCCTGCAGCATCAGTCACTCCATCCTGCTATCCCAGCACCCCATTCCTCTGTGTGGAGCAAGGTGTGGGGTGGGATGGGATGGCTCCTCTCCAAGGTCTCCCAGTGCAGGAAAGCACCAGTGGGATTTTAGCTGCTGCAGAGAGGTGAAGAGGTGCTGGGCTCATCCTGCACCCAACGAGTGATGAAGCACCACCAGCCCAGTGGTCTGAAGGGCACTTAATGCAGCTGCCTTCCCTCTCCATTCCCGGGGTGCTCCAAAATGCCCAGTGGTGGGAATTTCATGGATGGGGTAAACACAGGAAGAAGAGGAAGGCCCTAGCCCTGTGGTGGGAATTTCACTATGGAGTGGGGAGCCCCCCAGCCTGCCTGCCCAGCCCTGCGCTGGAAGCTGCTGGGGCCGACGGGGTCTGTACGAGCCCTTTGAGACCTGGGGCTGCCCACGGACAGCGGGACGCGGGTCCCGAGCCAGGGCGGTGCACGAACCGCGCCGTCCACGGCGGCTCCGGGACGATGCCCTGTTCCCGCACCGGGCTGGGAGCAGGAAGGGGCTTTCCGTGGGTGAGCTCCTGGGAGGGGGTTCCCCCGGCCGTCCCCCGGCGCCCCCTCCCCACTGCCCGCGGGGCGGGGGGTCGGCGCAGCCCCCGCACTGCCCCCGCACTGCCCGCCCCGCGGGGCCCGGCGGAGGGGGCTGCGCTCCCGGACAGAGCCCAGCCGGGATGGAGCGGGCGGCGGGCGAGGGCCGGCCCCTGCTGCCGGCGCCGGGGCTCTCGTCCCCGGGGCTCTCGTCCCCGGGGCTCTCCTCCGCCGGCGCCGT
>VXBX01001532.1:232879-313250 GCA_013400415.1 Scytalopus superciliaris
GGCGGGGGGACACGGGGGCTGCGGCAGCCCCAGAGGGAGGGCACGGAGCGGGGGGTTCGCCTGCTCTGGTGCTCGGGGAGCTGGCGGGACCCCCGTTCGCACAGCAGCCCCATCCCGACCCCGGCTAGGGCAGGGGGGCAACAGCTGGGGCCGCCTTAGGGATGCTCTTTGCAGCTGAAGGCACACCTGTAGCTGGCTTGTGGCTCAGCTTAACGTGAAACCGGTGTCTGCTGCCATACATGCCCCAAAAAACCAAATCTGAACCCAAAGTATCTCACAGGGCTGTCTCTCCATCCTTTTGCTAACCTGTGTTACCCGGGGCCACGAGGCAACCTGGCTGGTGACCTGGTGCCTAGTAGTGGTCCCGCTGTGCCCCCGCCGGGCCTGGGGGTGACAGAGGGTCGGCGTGGTGCTTCTTGCTGGGTCCTGTCCCCGCAGGGCTCGCTGGTGTTCCTGGTGAGCGGGCTGGCAGTGCTGGGCTACGCGGCAGCGCTCAGCGCCCAGCACACCTACCAGGGGGTGGTCCGGGCGGTGTGTGGGGCAGCTGTGGGGAAGCTCTGCGAGGTGTGCTTCCTCCTCAACCTCTTCATGATCTCCGTGGCCCTCCTGAGAGTGGTGGGAGATCAGCTGGAGAAACGTGAGTTGTTTTCTTCCACTGTGTTTGGGGCTCGGAGTGAGGGTAAGGTGGGTTAGGGTCGGTCCCAGGGTGGGCTGGGTTTTCCTGGCAATTCTGAGGATGTGAGGCTCCCTGGTCCTGCCATGGTGGGATGCTCCCAATCCACCATGGCCATCTTATGGGTGCAGCTGACCCCTTACTGCCCCCCACAGTGTGCGACTCCCTGTACCCCAATGGGACACTGAGCGGGGCCCCCCAGCCACCCCCCTGGTATGTGGACCAGCGCTTCACTCTCTCGACTCTCTGTGTCCTCGTCATCTTCCCACTCTCTGTCCCCAAGGAGATTGGCTTCCAGAAGTACTCCAGGTACCATCTGGGCTATCCCTGGGGTGGCTCACCCCTGGGTACCCTATACCCCAGGTCACCTCCTCCCAGGAACCTGCGGGACCCCCCTCTCCCTTTCTCCCAGCTGTGTGCTGACACTCTCCCATGCCTTGGCAGCATCCTGGGTACATTGGCAGCCTGCTACCTCACTCTGGTCATCATCCTGAAATACTACCTGCAGACAGAGGGCCCAAGCCTGACCAAGCACCCCCAGCCCTCCAGGTAGGGGGGTCAACCCCATGTGCCTCCTGCCCTGACCTCCACGACATCAGCAGTGGCACAGGGCAGGGCTGGAGATAGGGCTGTGTGTGTGGGGAGGGGGTGAGTTGGGGCAGCACACAGCAGTGGTAGGTGAATGGCAGCTCCCAGCCCCATCTTTCACCTCAGCAATCCCCCTTTCTCCCAAAATCACTGTGCAGGAGGTTCCCATGATGGCATCCAGGCTGCACAGTTAATGCCATAGAGGTTCTTTCTGCTTTCATGAGCCTCACACCCTTTGCTCTGTGCTTCCTCCCCACATGCCACAGGTCCTCTTCCTGGGCCTCCATCTTCAGTGTCATTCCTACCATCTGCTTTGGCTTCCAGGTAGGTCACCCTGGCCCTGCTGCTCCCAGATACCAAGGCAGTGCTGACAGCTTCCCACAGCATCCCAGACCGTGGGGATGCCATCCCTTGAAGGGGAGGTTCCAGTGAAGGGGACCTGTGGCTGTCACCAGAGGTGGCTACAGGGCAGGATGCAAGTCCCTGGGGATGGGACAGAGCAGGACAGGGCACCCGTAGGTGGGAAGGGGGAAACTGCGGGTGGAGGTTGTCCCTGCATGGGGCCCCAGCACCATCCCCCCTTGCCTTGCAGTGCCACGAGGCATGTGTGGCCATCTACAGCAGCATGCGCAACCAGAGCTTCTCCCACTGGGTCACCGTCTCTGTGCTCTCCATGCTCATCTGCCTGCTCATCTACTCCCTCACTGGTAACCCCAGCACCAAACCCTTCACCCCCTCTTTGCCCCAGGGTCCCCCTCCCCATGGTTCACCCTCCTCAGGGCTCCTCTGTCCTACCCACCACACGGCCACCCACCCCTGCCTCCCTGTCAGCAGGGCTCTATGGCTACCTGACCTTCGGCGAGGCTGTGGCGTCTGATGTCCTGATGTCCTACCCAGGGAATGACCCAGTTGTCATCGTTGCTCGCCTGCTCTTTGGCGTCTCCATTGTCACCATTTACCCCATCGTGGTGCTGCTGGGCAGGTGAGGGAGGTGGTGACGAGCCGGGTGTCCCCCCAGCGGGTCCAGCTCCTCTGGGTGCCACAAGCCCCCCGATCCTCTCTCACAGATCGGTGGTGAAGGACTTGTGGGCAGCCCCCAAGCGCGGGGCCGCGGTGGTCTCTGAGGCGCGCGAGCGGCAGAGCCGCGTGGCACTGACAGTCACCTGGATGGCTGCCACCCTCGCCATCGCCCTGTTTGTCCCCGACATTGGAAAAGTCATCGAACTCATTGGGGGCATCAGCGCCTTCTTCATTTTCATCTTCCCAGGCAAGAACAGGCAGTGGGAGGGAGGGGAAGGGCTTTGCCGGTGCCAAGAGCATCGCTGTTGTGGTAGGTGGCCCACCCTGGCTCCATTTTGGGCACGCAAGGAATGCCACAGTGGGGCTGGGTGAGTGGTACTGTGGCAGAGGGGCTGAGCTTCTGCACTGACAGCAGGACTGTGCCTGGTGTGCATGACTGGGACCCGCAGCCTTGGACCACGCAAAAAGTGAGTGTCTGTGGCTTTGGCTGCAGTGGGGGCAAGGGAAGGGGCAGGGGCAGGCTGTGGCATGGCATGCCATGAACCATGGCCCAGGCAGATCCCGGCTCTCTGGGCAGTAGTGAAGGTGCTCCCAAGAGTGCCAAAGTTCTGGAGGGGCTGAGGCAGGAGGCGAGCAGGGGCACCCAGATGGGTGACAAGGGCTTGGAGAAGTCCCTTGGGGACACCTGCCAGAGCACAAGCTCATCACAAGGAGAGGGGACAACACAAGCTGGGGCAATGAAGACTGCAAGGGGACAGTCCCAGCCTGCCTGGGGCAGTTCGGGAAGGAGCACCATGATGATGACCCCGTGACGGAGCAGCAACAGGTCTGGGGGTGAGTGCTGCATCCCAGGGGCTTAATATCCAGTGGAGGTGGGGGGCTGTGTGTCTGGGGAGAGAGAAACAGACTGGCGGGTCACAGGACTGGAGATGGAACTGGGGAGGGAATGGAGTAGAAGCATGTGGCATTAGAATGGGGTTGTGGGTGTGTGGGAGTAGCTGTGCCTGAGCACAGAGTGAGTGCATGTAGGTCTTTGCTCCCTCAGGAGGGCTAGTGGGCACAGGCACAATTGGGAATGATCTCGCGGTGGCAGCTGCAAGGCTTTTGATCAAGTTTTGTGTATTGTTGCAGTGCACTCTGGGGTCGAGGCAGAGCAGCTGCTGGGCTCTTCAGCCATCCACTGGGAGCGATGCAGAGGAGCATGCAGAGAAGGCTGAGACCCTGCAGAGAGTCCCACAGCCAGGGAGATTGGGGCACAGGGAATGGCCTATTACCAGGGGTCAGCTCTGTGCCAGTGTCCCTCTGCTTGTGTCACCGCAGGGCTGCTCTCATCGCCTGGGGTGTCCTCTCCGTTCTTGGCGGTGCCTTTGTCTGTGGGCAGAGCGCTGCCCTGGCCGTGCTGGGGCTGCTGCACTGAGGGGTCACAGACCTCCACCGTGACTGCCACCACTACCGCCCCACCATCCCACCCCAGACAGACCCCCCAAACACAGCCACACCACTGGATCCCATGGTGGTTTTATTTGGCATCACCGTCCCCATTGTACAGTGACTAATAAAGACAGAACAGGGTATCAGCAAGGGTCCTGTGCCACACACCCTGGGGGACCCCCACGCACAGTGGGGTGGGTGCAGGATGGGCACAGATAGACAGACACACAGACAGAAGTACAGACCCCAGGAAGGGGGTGGGGGAGGCAACCACCCTCACGCCTGCAAGGCACCAGCTTCAACTGTGCAAGGAAACCCTTCAGGACCAGAAAAGACTAAGGGGTGCCTTGGGAGCAGGGATACCTCCCTCCCTTCTGCCACCACCCTGACTCCCCCCAGGCACATGGGTCCCCATCCCTGCAGGCACACACACACTGTGTCAGACACAGCCTCAACTCCCTCTGCCCCCTCCCTGGGTGGCCCTGGGGACTAAGACGGACCCCCAACCTCCCCCCCACTTTCAGGGAGGGCTCCAGCCTCCCACTCCCACCCCTGCTTCCCAATGTCTGGCTGCCTGCACCCTGTCTCCCCCACTCCCTGCCTGCCTATGTCTGGGGGATGTTCCCCTCCCCAAACCCTGCCAGCCCCTGCCTGGCAGACCTTCCCTTCCCAGGGACCACCTCATGCCAGGGAGAGATGACCCAGGTGATGGGGTAATTGGGGGAGGACTCTATGGGGTGGTGGGGACACACATGGGGGTTTCCTTCACTCCAGTCAGGTCACGCCGACACCTCCCACTCCCCGGCCCTGCAGAGGGTCACAGCCACCCTGCAGAGGGGGCAGGTGCTGGCGGGCCCCCCCAGCACCGATGGTCAGTCTCGGCTCAGGGTGCACCAGGCAGCTGCAGGGGAATGGCACCTGAGGGTCACCCCTGCTGAGCCCACCCCAAGCCCCACCCCACCCCATCTCTCATCCCAGCCAGCCCAGCCCACACTGTCCTCCACCCCAAGTGCCATGCACACCCCTGATACCCAACAACTGGAGAGGTGCTGGCTGCTCAGGGGTCCCTGTCCCCCACCCTGCAGGGCAGCCACCCTCCTACCTGGCACGGCCACGCTGGAGATGGCCTCGGGCTGGCTCAGCGTGTCCACCTTGACGTGCTGGAAGCCCTTGCAGGTGGCGCTCTGCAGGTGCCTGTGCCCAGGTGGGAGAGAGTGGGTGACACCCCACCCCCCCAGAAACACCATCCCAGTCCCCTTAAACCCTGTGGGCTCTGGCAGGGACTGGGTACCAGCAATCCCACTCACTTCCCCTTGGGCAGAGCACCCTGCCATGGTTCAGGACGGTGATGTCTCCCATCCCCACATGCAAAGGCATCCCCAGGTGGGAGGTGCAGAGAGACCCACCCCAAATCCCCTGTCCTGTTTACAGGGACAGCCCCAGGACAGACAGACAGCTCCTTGGCCCTGCCATCAGACAGGGGACAGAGCTTGGGGGCTCAGCAGCTATAACAACCCTCCACACCCCAGCATCCCACCAAATAAAACAAAAAAGTGGGCTTTTTGCACCCACTCTCCTACCTCTTCCAGTCCTCCTCGGTCTCCCAGAACTCATAGACAATGAAGGTGACCCCATCGGGCAGCTTCACTGCCGTGACGCTGCCAGAAGCAGGGAGAGGGGGTGAGCCCCCAGCGTGGGGTATCCCTCCCCCCTCAGCCTCTGCAGCCTCAGGTGTGCACACCACAGGGGTGACCCAGCCCCAGCAGCCCAGGTAGGGGTAACACCCCCTCCCAGCACTCCCCAGTTGGTGGTTGAGCATGACTACATCCCAAATCTTGTCTGTTTTGCTTCAGTCCTTCACTTGATGGGATGTCCCTTGCTGCAAGGGCAACTGGACACCCTCTACCCCTCCCCGAGCCCTCCCAGCTCCCCAGCCCCGCGTTGTGCAGCTGCTGCTGGTACCCACTGGAAGCAGTCCCGCTCCCCGGCCACGCTCTTCAGGTACTGCTTCAGGGAGCTGCAAAACTCGCTCAGGTGCTTGTGTGACACCGTCATCTCGTTCCGCACCAGGAGGAGGTACTGCCGGCCCCAAAACACAGCGAGATGTGAGACCCAGAAGGCACAATGCCCCCCCCTCCTCCCGCCCGAGCCCGATGTCATGCGGCAGGGACACCCCAGCACCCACAGGCGGTGGTTGGATGTGCTCACCGTGCAAGCCGTGCTCTCGCTGTCCGACAGCCGCTGGTGCAGGTCAAACCAGAGAGTCTGGGAGAAGGGGAATAAGCAGCAGCAGGGGTGGTAGGTTGGCTGAGGCTGTGTGTCCCTCCCTGCCCAGTGGGTTTCTGTCCCTGGCTGTGCATGACTGGCTGTGGCCCCTTCTCTGCAGGGGACAGCTCCAAGAGCCATTTGCGCCTTCGTGCTCTCCAGCCAGGACCCTCTGCAAATGCTCCCTGTGCTCCCAGCACAGCCAGCATCCCTGACACCATGTCCTCGACCCTGCCCCAAAACAGCTGCTACTTTTTCACACTTACTGAATTGCCCCTAGGATAGCAGGATCGGGGTACCCACTCTTCCTCAGTGCCCATTCATCCCTTCCTAACTCTGAGAACCATGATCAATCTCGCTCGCACCTCTCTGCCCTGTATGTGGGTACAGCACCACCACCTGTCCCCTGTCCCCTTCTGGCCTGGAAGTGCAAATCAGGTAGATTTCAGAAATGTTTCTTGCACAGTAATACTTCTCCTTCAATCCCTAGATGGAGTCAGACCACCTCTGAAAGAGGTGTCACCTTCTCCTTTATGTTTTTTTCATGTTTAAACAAACTCACAGTTAATTGTTCCACATTCCATAGCTGCTGTCAGCTCACCAGAAAGAATATCCTCCAGCACCACCAGCAACCCAGCTCCCACCCATGGTCCATGCACACCATGGGATGGGCATGGCCATCTCTTGGTCACCTCTGGCTCAATACAGCAGGGAGGTGGTGGGGCTGTGGGAACACCCAAGGGTCAGTTCCACGCAGGGAAACGCTGGCCCTTACCTTGTCCTCCAGCTTGCCAATCAGCTTGGCCAGCCTGTTGATCTGCCCTTCTAGGCCCTCTGCTTTGGTGTCAGGGGAACCTGCAGAGAGTCAGGAGGCAGCAATGGAGTGGGAGGCACCCGTGGGTTTTCCCTGAGAGCCCAATGCTGCTGCTGGGACCACAGCTCCTGTCCTTGAGTGCTCCAAGCCACCCCAGGCACCCATCACTTACCAGCCTGGAAGTTCTTCCCATGCTCCCTGGGGACCATCCAGGTGGTGGGAGAGTAGCTGGGCACAGGGCTGTCATACCAGGTGTCACTCATGCCATGGCCAGCCTTGCTGGGGTAGTGCCTGCAACCAGAGAGCACACAGGCCATCAGGATGGCAGAGCTGGGCACATACAGCATGGCATGAGCCATAGAAACCAACACTGGAGCTCTATCGATCATGCCAGACCCCTTGGAGAGCAGCAGTGCCCAGGCAGTGCAGGCTTCCCTCCTGTAAACACCCTTCAGCATCACCCAGTGTGAGGAGGGGGTCAGAAATGGAGCAGCATCAGTGCGCAGTTCCCAGCAGCTGTCACTTTTCTTTCCTCTTCATGGAACACCACAGAAGACATCCTGGCATCACCAGCAGCCCTCAGGGATTTTTTCTGCCCTAGACAGACACTTGCAACACTGGGCATTCAGGCCCTGGTAGGTGTGCCCAGGCAGCACCTTACCAGGGCTGGCTTTGCAGTCCAATGGCTTTGGTGACTAACACACAGGAACAGCTGCTGTGACGGGGAGCACACTGTGTGGCAGGCTGCCTGTGCCCGAGTGGCTGCCCGTGAGCAGGGGCAGAGATACACGGCTGTGCATTCCACCAAAAGGCTGAAGCTGCATTTCTCTTGGAGAAAGGAGGCGTGTCCACTGTAGCGTTTCCTCCGCCCTGCCTCATTCCCTGGTGCTACAAAGCCCATTTGGCCTGGAGGTTGCTCAAAGCTCCATCCAAACTGAACTTAAATGCTTCCATGGATGGGACATCCTTAATCACCATCCAGCCCCCGATCCTTGGTGGTCCTCCCAGGACGTTGTTTATTTGCAAGTCAGAGAGAATGCTAAGAGCTGTTACCCTCACAAGGGGTTGCAGCTGCTGCCCATGTGTGTGAAGTGAGAATGGGTTTGAGAAAGGATGACCCTCTCATTCTTTTCTCCTCCACTGATGGGAAGGCTGAACCACAGAGGGAGAGGCTGAGCAGCTCAAAGGGTTTCCAGCGTTTCCTTCCAGCAAGACCCATTCTGTGCTGGCTGACTGCTGACAGAGGTGCCCACAAGCCCTGGCTCTTCTTGACATCTTTTGCTGGTCATGCAACTCCCAGCTGGAGACAACATGCTGAGTGCCAGGGAGCCAGTGGGCATCACACCAGCCAGCATCTTCCTGCCCTCCTGTCCCTTCCTGGCACCCAGCTCCTCCAAAGCACAGCTGCCAGGTGCCCTTTCCTCAGCTACCCCAGGCAATTTCAGCTGGCTCCTGTGGTGCTGCAGGAGCAATGCCCAAGCTGCTGTTGTCCCAAAAAATCAGCCAGTGTGGACTCAACCACACACACAGGAACATGATGTGTGGCTCTGGTCCCTGAGAACATGCCCCTAGATAAGGAAGCAAGAACAACAATAAGGGTAGCAGGAACATCCCTTCACTACAGGCTGTGTAATAATCCCACTGCTGGTGCTGGATAATCCCTCATCAATAGGCAGGAAATTAGGCAAAAACAGATAGAGATTTATTTTAATCACAATTTAATGAGGTGTCTTAAGCTTGGACCTCTGCCTTTGCACTTGGTTGTACAGCCCTTTATTTTGGTGCTTTTTAGGCCACCTCTTTGTCTTCATGTGGATGCAGGAGATAATTTTTTTGTGGGACTTATTTTTCTTTTTGGCTATTGTCTTCATGAGAAAACAACTACAATACTCCCTATTATGAACTGGGCCCACGCATCAGGAAATAAAAGCCAGCAAAGTCTTTCATGGACTCTAATTGCTCTGTCTGATGTTGGGTTTGTTTCCTCCTCATTGTTTCTCAGGAGCTCCTGCTTTTCTTCTATGCAAGGTTTGCCACAAAATATAGAAAAAAAAGAGATGTGAGATGATGAAACCCAGAGCACTCTTCTTAGGAAAGGTTGTGAGATAGCGCCAGAGCTGCCCAAGGTCTCACTGTGTTCCAGAGTAGTGTCTGAGCAGGGAGCTGGGATTTTCACTCTCTGTGGTCCATGTGCCCCTCTGCCCCCCTCTCCCTGCAAGCATCCTGAGGCCTCCTGGGTATGACAGGAGAGGGATTTGCTCCACAAGCACCTGACAAACCGTTTCTGTGGCAACCTGTCCTGGTTACAGCAGGTGATGGTGGTACTCTGAGGCGGTGAGTGACACTGACCCCGTGGGGGCTGTGTTGAAATTTGGCCTATGCTGCTAGGTACTCTGCATCTTTTAGCCCTGGCAGCACTTGAGAAATCCTGGAACAGTCTCCTCTGTCTTGTCCAAGCTCAGTAGCATGTGCTGGGCTGCTGGGATGGAGACAGTCTGCTCACATTAGACCAGAGGACAGCATTACCTGCCCTCAGTGCACAAGCACCTTTTGCCTCTGGATGATTAAACTTGCTGGGTGCTCTGGCAGGAGGGACTGCAGCCCTGGCAGGGGAAGCTGCCCACTGCAGGCTGTCCCCAGCACACCCAGGACACAGCCAACCCCTCTGTGGGTGCCTGGGTGCCTGTGTTCTGCCCTAGGTGGGACTGGTGGCTTTGCTCAGAGAAGCAGCCCCATGTACCCAGCTCACTGCCAGGGTGTTGACCCTTGTTTGCCAGCTCCCCTTTGCTCCCACACACCGTGTGCTGCATTCCCCTCGCCCCACAAAAGCATCCTCCTCCCCCTTCACTCTCCAGCAGACCTGGTGGGGTTGGTTTGCTCATCAATGGCATCCACAGCACTCTCCACAGAGCTCAGCAGTGACTGGGTCTGGTTCGCCGTCTCCTTCAGCAGGAAGCGGGTCACGAACTGGTCCACGTTGCTGCCGCTCTCATACACCTGCCAAGGCAGACAGGAGTGTGCTGAGCCCCAGCCCCGGCCACCCAGCCCCAGCAGGCAGCCCAGCCACTGCAGCATCTGTCCAACATCCCACATTTAAGCTGCTTCCCTCCAAGTCCCTGACCGTAAGAGCCACGGGAGGAATGAGCAGGTGCTGTCCCACCCCACAGGAAGCATAAATCCTGCTGGCATCCGTGGGTCACCAGCGCAGAAACCCCCAGGACCCTCAGGGACAGATTTGTAGATGCTGTGATGGGAGAGAGTGTGGGCAGACAGCACATCAGCATGCTTGGTTTAGAGATAAATCTATAAATAAAGCAATGTAAAGAGGTGATTACCCAAAGTCCATAGTTGCTCTCTTTACCAGGATTTTAAAATACTTTACTTAGTGCCTTGCAGGGCGAGAGCCAGTGCATTCAGGTATGAAAAGTGGCCCCTCTTGTGCTTTGGAGATCCCTACTCTGAGAGCTTTAGCATGTTATATAGTACTTTAGTCCACAACAGTATGGCCAACCCAGCACTAAAGGAAAAGGAGTTTGGGGTGATTAACAGGGCTGGATGTACTGTTTGAGCAACAGAAGCTCCAAGGATAATCCAAACCCTTCTGAGACAGAGAATTAATCTGCCTGAACCACTCAGGGCCCCTTTCCCACAATAGCCTTGCTGGGCCTTGCTGATGGCATGGTCCTGTCCTCCACCTCCTGCCAGTCACCAGCAGAGGTGGGACACTGGCACAACCAGAATGTCACCAGCACACCCAGGTGGATGCTGGGCAGCCTGTCCCTGCCTCCTGACACCTCCTGGTGTGACTCCTCTGGGAGGGACTCACAACATTTAGGTATCAGGAGACAGGGATGGGTGCTCCTGGCTTCCTGCATTCCATCAGCAACAACCAGACTCAGGGCTGAGACTGGAGCAGTCCCAGCATCACTGGTTATCCAAGCATGCAGCAGCACAACATCAGTACCCCAAGCTCCCCAAAGCAAATTATTCCTGGTTTGTGGTGAAGCAATTAACGAGGGTTATTTCCATGACAACTGGAGCAGCTCTGCATGTACCCAGAGGGCCCTTATCTCCTATATTAAATCATAAAAGAAGAATGAGATGAAGGAAAAACCCTTGGGGTTCTGATCACAGAACTGATTTCTCACCCTTGATTTGGTAGGGAAACATGAGTTTCCTGACAGTTTCTTGAGCATCCAATTAGCAGAGGTCAATGACATCTGTCTAACTCAAAAAAACATGCTCCTCTCCCTGTCACAGCCACAGTGTTTCTGGGGGACATGCACAGTGTGATGATCATTGAGGGCTGGTGATGCTGAAACCATCTGTGATGCAGTGTGCCCTACTCATCATCTCCAGCACCTGCTCACTGTAGCAACACTGGGTGCCAGGAGGGAGGCAGAAGGAGGGCAGGATCCATGTGCTGCACTGCTCTGTCATCAGCACAGCTGGTCCCAGGACACTGGCCCAACAGAGACAGGACTGGCTCGGGGCACTCCATGGGCTGCAGCAGTTCTGCATGAGAGCCAAGAACTGGGATGCTCCTCAGGTTTGGGGGATGCATTCAGCACCATACATGGACCCTGACACTTTTGAGCCTTTCTGCAAGCAGGACAATGTTCCTCTTCACAGCCCCAGTGCTCCCCAGCACAGCCCAGCATGCTCCACCAGCACTATTATCCAGCAGCCGGGTCAGAGGGAGGAAAGATGACAGGCAGGACACAGGGAGATTCATCAGAAGATCAAACAGGAGAGGGGTGGGGGTTCTCCTTGTCTGGGAATCATCAAAGCCTCAGAAACACAATCCTTAACACGGATCACCTGCAAGTCATCTCCTTTCTCCACAGCCTGGCCATGTTTGAAAACCAGGTCAGGCATCTCCAAAACCCACTCACCTGCTGGTTGTTAACAGTGAGATTCCTAACACCTGGAATTCCGAACACACAGACAGTGTGGCATCACTTGCACATATGAATGAGCACGCAACGAGAAGTGTGATGGAGCAGTGTCCCCACTGGGGCTGCCTGGAGACCACCTCTGTCTCACTAAGGGGAACTGAGGATTGGTGTCTTCCTCACTCTACCCTTTGGGATTTTGCCTCATTTTTCCCGTGAGTGGAGCAGCAGGTGCCATGCCATAAGACCATGCAGCCCCCTCAGCCTGGCTGCACTTCCTCACCTGCCATGGACGGATTGCTGTTAGGCTTTTTGGAACAGGATGCCAAGCCTGGACAGCTCCTGACAAGTCCTGCCTTGTTTTCCCTCGCCCCATGCAGGCAGGGAGAGTGATGGGAGCCTGGGAACATGGATGTGGCAGCTGGTGGAGCACCACATGGGGCTCCCTCCGTGGGAGGCACAGGCACCACGGCAAGACAAATAAACAGCAATAGAGCCAAGGGAGAGATGTGAAAACAGTTGCTGAGCTTTTGGAATGGGAAAAAGAAAAATTGAATGCAGTCACAAATGTTCCTGGATGGTGGGACGATCTCTGTTCTCCCTTGAAGAACACTCACAACTTGCTCAGAACGAGCAAGATACACTATAAGTGTATGGGTGTTCTTTGTACACACAGACAGACATGTCACATTTGAACAAGTCTGTATAGAGAATGTATTAAATTCATTGTCAAGGCACCTCACTCTTCACTGTTTTCTGCCATCGTGTTTTGGAGAGAATCCCACATGGGACCAAATTTGGTCCTTCCCCCAGGCAATTATTTCATCATTTAATACATCTTCCACTGTCCACACTCTGGCTAAGGTGGGTGTATTTTTTGATACATTTCCCTGGCAAGCACATATCATTGCATTTGGGATCAAAATCCATTTCTTTTTGCAGTCGCTCCCCTCGCAGACAGCCCTGCCTGCAGCCAGCACTCTGCCCATAATGAAGGCATAAATATGTTCATCAGGCACTCAAAGATGCCCTGCTGTAATTGCAGATGAACTCTTGCACCCAGCCCTGCTCTCACTGCTGCCACTCACGATGTGGTTGCTGCCTTGGCAGAGGGCAGCTGCTCCCATGGGCTGGGGGTTTTGTCCCTCCTTGTGGATTTGATATAGACCTGCTGGCCCTCAGGAGCTGCTGTCACTGAACATAGAGCTGTGAGAGCTACTTCCACTGATTGATTTGATTATGCTTTTAATTAATAGGGTGGGCTTTTTGGGACATGTTTTGCCCTGCTGTGCACTGGGGCTGGATGGAAGCACAGTGCTGGCTGAAGCAAGGGGCTGCACCCATGCCCTGAGACCCCCACTGCTGCTCCAAGCACTAATGCACTGCAAAGACAGAGTAATTCACCTCTTCTCCTCTGACAGTCATCCAAACCACATACCACAACTCCCACGGATGCTCCAACACCCTCAGCTGATTTTACACCTGCTCTGTGCTGTTCATCCAACACTCAGTTTCCCTTCCAGGGGTATGAATAGTTCACCATTGCTTTTCCATTTCAATCCATACATCAAACAAATGGGGTGTTATTTACCTCCACTTCTCCGCTGCTCTCCAGGACTCTACAGCCTGTCTCCTGCAATTGCCACCAAACAATTCTTCCCGTGATTCATGTCAGCAGATTGCTCTCCCTAGGAAGAGAGCCTGCTTCTTTTGGAAAATAACACAGGCTATGCCGAGTGCTGTCTGATCACATGGACTGGCTCCAGCTGATAGAGTATAAGGCTGTGACAGTATGTGTAGTTAAATGTTGAACTTTTTTTATTACCTAACTACAGCCTGTAATCTTGATTCAGCTTTATGAAAAATCAGAGGTGATTCCCACACTCATTTAAGTCAGCTTAACTCCCTACACAGAGATTTGCTGGATGGAAGGAAGGATGGATGTCGGGTACAAAGCTATTTCAACCAGTGCAGAGGAATACTGGGGTGTTTGTGAAGATCTTATATTTTCTGGCAGGCCAGTAAGTGCAATAGCTCTGAAATGAAAACAGTGGTAGAGTTTTTTTCCCCATGTAACTAACTCTGGCCATTTGCCAGCCCAGCTGTGACATTTGCTCTCAGGAGCTGGATCTGAAATGCGTGTGCTCAGAGGTTTGTCAGCAGTCCCGCGGGCTTTCCTCTAGCACATGTCTCCTTTGGCATTACAAAAACAAGTCATTAAGAAGACCAGCTCCAAAGGAATCCTTCCCATCCTCTTATTAAAACATTTGTCAGACTGTCCTAGTGAGATTTAATGAGGTTTGTTCTTATTAATTCCACCCTGAAGAGTTATCTCCTCCTGCTTTGCCTGAGAAGTTAAAATATTTATGGAGATAATATAATTAATATTTGCTGCTCAATGAAGCTGCCGTGTGCCAGAAGCTCTAGGACACCTCCAAGCCTGTGCTTTTGCATCCATCAGTTCCAGGTTAGAAAGACTTTGCCTGACTGCCTGGCCTTGGCATTTGCTGCTGTGAATGGGTGGCTGTGCCATTTGCATCGAGCAGCAAATGTAAAAGCTTCCTTGAAAGGATGGCCTTGAGAATTCTGTGCTGATGGCTCTCAGGAGATCCTCAGAAAACATCCCTGTTTGAGAAACCAGGGTGTGATCAGGGACATTAAAAACAGGAGAAAAGGGGGAAAAGGAAAGGTTGCATTATGGGGGAAATATTGCACAATGCTGGATCTCTGGTCAGTCAGCTGAGGTCCAAGGCTCAAATCCCTCCCCTCTCTTCACATCACAGGCTTTTTGTGTGTCTGTGTGTCTGTAAGGCACCTTTTCACACACAGTGGCTGCAAACATCAGGGCACAGTCTGCTCAAAGTCCTGCCATGGCCCTTCCAGCTTTTCATTTCCATATGCACCTGCCTAAAATTGTCCAAATTCTAGCACAGATTAATGAAAACACCTTTTGGGAATGTGTTACCTGTGCAAATCATATCTGGGATTTCAATGATCTTGAGTGCTTGGACTTGCCAAAGCGAGCACCAGGCATTCCCTCACCAGACATGGCAAAGGGATGCCTAAAAATGTGCTCCCATGGCCATGTCCCTGTGGGCATCAAACAACTGGAAAAGGGGAGTTTCAATGTTGCTGGGCATCCTGAAGCTTCTTTGCTGGCATTTTTAAAGGTCACTATTCAGCTCATCAAGTCTACAGGGTGTAAAATATAAATTATTCTGCACCACCCACTAACCCAGGAACCCCCTGTGACCACCCCACACCTTCCCTTTGCCTCACGGGGTTACAGCCTGACCAACAAGGCTTCCCAGTGTCTGTTTTCAGTGAAACTGGCCAAACTGGCTGACAATTACCAAGCCTGGGGACACTGATGGCTTCTCCAGTTGTTAATAACCACAACCAAAGCACACCCACAGAATGATGGCACTGAACTGAGGAGGTTTTTCAAAGGGAAACCAAAGCCAATTCTCTCTCACCCACACTTGTCCTCCAGTTAAAAAGACCCCAAACTCAACAGCAAACCCATTGCCATGCCATCAAACACCCTTGTCAAGCCTCATCCCAGGATGATGGGAGAAGTTATCTTCCACCCACTCAGCCCTTTAAAAACCAGGCATGTGTTGTGCTGTAACCTCCGAGTGGCTGATTTAAATTCGTTGCTCATAATTGCCTGTTTTCTTCCAAAAGATATTCTCTTTTAATTAGAATAACACTCAGACCTGCCTCTCGCTCCCAACTCTTAAATGCCTTCCAAAGCAGAGACCCAAAACTGATTGCCTGGCACATAATCAGTAGAAGAAACCTGAAGAGAACAGACACTTAAATAGTTGATAAATGAAAGCATTACCATATGAAAGACCCTCAGCCTTCCCGAAACAGCTCTAAAAAACCAAATAAGACACCTGTTCAGCTTAAAAAAAAATTACAACACCATCATATGGGTTTTAAAAGGATTTTGCTATAAAATTCTCCTTTTGCAAATCTCAGTGTTGTACCTTTCTCAGCTCATGTTTGCCTTGTCTCATCCTGAAGATCTCCTGCCACGGACCCTTCCCAAATAGTTCATCACAGGACTTCTCTGTTCTCATTATTAGAGACTCTCCCTGCTGCAATAGAATCCCATCAATTCTCTTTGCAGCCACATGGATGTGAAGGGCAGGTATCTCTCAGCCCTGAGCTCATCCATGGATCAAGAGGTCTATGGCACCTTTGCTCCCTGTCCACTCACCTAGCAGACAAAGAACAAACTTGGAAGTGTGCCCTCCCACTTCTGAACACCAGGGCTGTAATTAGCATTTTGCTCCACACAAGTTCCTAATTGTCTGTATTTAGTACCCGCAAGACAGCAATTTAATATGTATTTTATTGCAGTTTTTCAAGGGGAAGTACAGATTTTGTTTTCCAAACAGGACCTGCTCAAAAGACCCTGCAGATGTAGCAGCGTGGGATGGTCAAGCTGCTGAAGGCTCAGTCTGGCTGTGCCAGCTGATCACTTGCTCCCTGCCTTTCCTTTCAGTGGCTCCTTGAAGCTGCTCTTGAGTTATTTGGCAAGATCACAGCACTGACATCTGGTGGATTTATACCCTTCACCATATGCTTTATCTAATTTCCAGGAGCAATAGACTTAAAATGTGAGGAAGGAGGAGGAAAACCATGTCCTACAGGAGGTCCATGAGAGCTGGAGCCGGAGCTCCAGAGAAGGTGCTCTTCCTTTTCAGAGAGAGAGGAGGGACATGCATTTTGCAGCTACAGACAAGCAGAAGAACAGTGAATAAGCATCTTCATCTGAAAAGAAGTTCCAAGAGGGGCATTCTTAAGATTCATCTCCCTGCCAGTCCTGCTGTGCTCCCCAGCAGTCTGGCAGCCCGGCTGGATCTCATGCTCAGCCCTACAGGGCTGGCAAGCAAATCGCTCTGGATGGTATCAGATGGGAGAAAAGCTTTCTGGTCTGGAGTCTGAACAGAGAAGTTGGGGGAAGTTCAATTTTTGCAGAACTGAAGCAGCACATTGTTTTAACTTGAGATGCAACATTTTCTTAAATCAGTTTCAGAGAAGAGTTGCAGAAATACTTTCTGAGAAGCTAAGCAAACACACCTAATTTCCTTTTAGATTGTTCTTGGACTACAAAGTTCCAGAACTTTTCCAGAAATCCACATCCGGTTTTTGCTATAGATATTGATATAGAAATTGTTCAGAAATGTATCATTCAAGATACATGGAAAGATGACTCAGACTTTACCAATTCACTGACCCATCAGCACTCCTTTCTTTTTTCAGCCACAAGCATTCACCATGATTACATCTTAAGCTGCATCATAGGAGTGTTTCAAAGCTGGCATTTCATCAAAAAGCACCTACCCAAGAATGGGGAAAAAAAAGCAATGATAATCCCCAAAACAACTCCCTCCCCCACCAAGGCAGATCCCTGTGCTGCAAAGGTGAGGACAGATAATGCTCTGAGCCCCCCAGAAAAGGCAAACTGGCCCTTTGAGCAAACAACTTGACCTCTAAAGAACTGCCAAATGGAGGAAGACAATGACAAGGTGTGCAGGATCTCCTGGGATTCAGCCATATACAAAGCACCAGGAGACAAGGGCTTCTCTGAAGGACAACCTGGTTTATAATAGGGTATGGATTCACCCAGGAGGGAATATGAAGCAGCAGATGTGCCTTGCTGCAGTAGTACCCCAGAGGCTTCAAGCCTAGACCTGAAGACTTCAGCTGATGTCCACAAGCCAAATCCAGAACACGAGGTCTGTGAGAAGCCATGAGCAGCTCACTGTTTGAGCTGGGCACAACCCAGGGCTGCTCCCACTGTGCTGTTGTTAAACCCTGCCATGGGTCAGTCACCCCATACAGCCCTGCCCCGGGAGCCTCAGACACCCTCAGTGTGAGCATCAAGTTCATCCAGCAGAGCAGGAGAAAACCTGCTCAAGTAAAATGAAAGGCTGAGATAAAGCATTAGCTGGATGGATGGAAGGAAGGAATAGATTATTTTTGAGGATTATTTCTACCAACTATTTTATCTGGAGGTGCCATAATTGAAAAAAGAGCAATATCACATTTGGCAAGCTTAATTTTGACAGGTAAGAATGCAAGAGCATTCTATATTGATGGGCTTGGTTGTGATATAAAACAAGAAAAAACATCCACCATTTTTAGCATGCAAGACTGGTGGCAGATGGTGCTTGCTCTGGGGCTGTAACTGAGCTGCTCAAACAAGTGCAGCTTTGCAGTTTGCTGTTGCTGGGGGCTGCAAACTGGAGGAGACCCATGGCCACACTGCCACCAGCAGCAAGGAGAGAAGTTCCCACCAAGCCCCAGGACCTGACATGTCCTGTTCACTGCAATGACACTTCATAAGGCAGAGACAAGAACAGGGGATTGCTGCAGGAATGATTTAATTCACAAATACCACATGCAGAAACTTGCACCTGTATGTAGATACCTCTGAGCTCCCTAGCACTGCTGGAGCAGCAGCAGCTGGTACTGAAGGTCAGTACTCTTAGTTTTCCCTTTATGATTTACATACTCTCCCATATAAATAATGATTCTCAGGGGAAAATGGGTTTGCAGCTGGTTTGGGTGCAGTGCCAATCCATAAGACATGTATGTGGTGTTTGGCACCCTGACATGAGAAGGCTCTCAGCGGTGTGTGATGTGTCACCACATGGTCATATCTCTGCTCCAGGTCTATTAAATTATTACATGATTAATTGATAGACTGGCAATGGGGCTGTCCAAGAACAAGCAAGAAGTAAAACACTCTCTTTCACATCTTTTGTTCCCTCTCCAGGGCCAGATGCTGAACACCAAGCAGAGGCTGATCAGGGCTACTCTCAGGTCCTCAGGCCTTGTCCATAAATCCCTCCTGTTGTACCCCACTCTTCCCTGAAACCAGTCTCATTCCAGCATGTGCATGAGGGGTTGTTGCAATTTCAGCTCCAGTTTTGGGTAATTTTGCTTTCTAAGCACTGTCCTTCCATCTGGGACAGGGCACACACCAAGGTCAGTCACCAGTTCTTTTTGGACCTGTCTGGTTCCCAACAGGAGCATCTCCAGAGGGAGGAATGATTTGACTTCAACTCTGAGCGGCTTCGTCCTTGAGGATGTTCATGACTCAGCATTTTTGGGACTTGTTTGCAGCTTGCTTTTAAAAAGTTTGGCTCACCACTAAAGGTCAGCCTTGCTGATGTTTCCATGGTCCATCCAGAAAAATGCTCCATTGGCAAAAGCTGGGAGCAGGAGCAATCCCAGTGCAGCTGGCAGTGGAAACCTTACCTGACAGGAACGGGGCTAACTGAGCCTCTCATGTTTGAAAAACTACAGGGTTTTTTAACCAAGCTAAGTCACATTTCCTAGGGTGTCCGGGTGAGGGTTTTGTTCAGTGGTAACCACCACTCATGTTGTCCCTCTGGCTCCTCAAAGGTGGCAGGGATGGTGGAGGCATTGGGTGGGCACTGTCCCACCCTGTCTCCCAAGGCAGGAGGGCAGTGACCGAAGCACAGGGACAGAATCAACCTGGCGTTGCCCCCCCAGCTCCCCCAGTGCCCCACATACCCTTCGATGCCAGGCACACAAACCACATCCTTCCCAGTCCTCTTAGGTTTGGTATTTGCCAACAGCACTATACAGCAGTGAAAGAGAATTATAAAAGAACATCTCCTGCTATCTGCTTTTTTTAGATCCTGAAAGTTCATTTCCCTTCTCTCCAATTTAACTTTGCATTTCCCACTGTCACCGGCAGTCATTTCAATGTGGCACGGCCATCACTGTATTGGGGAATAATTACAATGACAGATTTTGTTTTGCTGTATGAGACCTTCCACCACCGAATCTAATTACTGCTGATACTTTATGAGCTCCTCCAGCACGAGATAATTGCAGCTTTCTCTTTTTATGAGCAAGAAATAATCAGTTGTCTTTTAAGGTGAGAAATATAAACAGCAATTAAATATCATGGTTCTCCATGACCTCTCATCAGCTGGCACCCCTTGTCAGAAAGGCAACACACAAGAAGATTAGGCTTCACTTATCATTTGCACTGAATACATTATTTGAGAAGGAGGAAATAGGAATGCTCTTAAATGATTGACAGTTTACTCCAGCTTATGAAATGTGTGTTTATTATGGAGAAGCAGGAGCAGCTCACAAGCAAAGCAGTCACAATGCTCAGCATCAGACCCTTTGCAGGATCTGGCCACAGGAAAAGGTTTAGGGACAGCAACAGGCTTGAGCATCAGGGGGCACAAAAGCATGCTTGGCTCCTACCAAAACCATCTGCTTTGGCTGTGTTTCCCCTTTTCCAGTGATTCTAAAAATATATTTAAATGTACGAACCTCCTGAACATCCTGATATCAGCATGGGGCCCTTGGTTACAGCATCACATGGGGAGGAGATGGAGCAGAAGAAGACTGCCCCATCCCTGCAAGTGTTCAGGGCCAGGTTGGCAACCTGGTCTAGTGGAAGGTGTCCCTGCCCATGGCAGAGGGATGGAACTTGCTGAGCTTTAAGGTCCCTTCCAAACCATTCTTTGGTTCCATGATTCTCCAAGACCTTTATGGGGACACCCATTGGACAAATGGCAGCTGGTACCAGCTTTTGCAGTCCTGGGATGGATCTTCCTCCTGGGGTGGGAAGCCTTACCCTGTATGTGAGGTCCCAGTCCTGGAGGAAAGGGAACACACACCACACCCCACAGGCTGGGGTGGGAAAAGCACTAATGGTTTGCATTTGGAGTCTGCTGCCTGGATGTGTGCCCTATTTGCACACAGATATGAGTTTCTCTACCACCCACAAAACCTTGTTTTCTGTTGGATTTTCTTTTCCCCCCCTTCTTTACCTGAATAAAGTGCATGTGTTTGAATAATTCATTGATGAGGTTTGTACCACTTTGTTCACAAAATCACAGCAGGGAACAGTGTTTTTCATTAAATACTTCTTTGCCAGCTCCTCTCTCTGATGGAGTCTTGCTCTGCTTGTTCACTTGCCAAAAGTGTGCCAAGCAGTGAAGAGCAACACACCCCATGGGCTGATAAACTGAGGGTGCTGAGAGGACACTGGGGTGCCACTTCCTCAGCTGGCTTGGGAAATGTCTGCATTTGAGATGAAGAGTGTTGTGATCCTTCAGTGTCACAGGAGGCAGGTGCCTCCAGCACTCCAAATCTCCCTGGTTCTCTCCACAAGATCTTGATGGAGGTGACCAGCTCAGGTTTAGGTAAATGCCCTTGAGCCAGTGCAATTAAGGCAGGTGACTCCTGCCACAAGTTGCTGAATCAAGGAGGCAGAAAGATGTTCTTATGACTGGATTTGGATTATGAATAACCAACCTGCTTCTGCTGAAGATGTCTTATGCAAGGTGATACCCTCATGCTCAGATACCTAATTTATAAAGAGGGAATAAGTCATCTTCCTCTTGCAAAATATTGGGAAGAATTACTCATATATATTAACCTCACACTGGAAAAGCAATGGTGGAAGGCATCACAAACAGCAAGTTGGACTGAATTACTGAGATCTCTATTAGCAGGTTAATATTTAAAATACATAGTTGGCAAATCTGACTGCCAGAAAATTTGCTAATAATGAATATAAATGAGGCATGAACAACTTAATTAGGAAAAAACCTGAACTATTACTGTTGTCCTGAATTTTTCTATCCTTTCATAATGCTGATAAAAAATTCACTAACACTTCAGACAGAATAGAGATGGGCCAAAGACTTTTGCCTTTAATTTGTTATGGCAAGACATCAACATGTTAAAGATGTGCCTTCACTTTCCATGCTTCCTTCCTCACAAACATCAAAAAGGATGGATTTTGATCAAGCAAGAAAATCAGGCTCAGTAAGAGGGGAAAGAAATTTGTTGTTTCCCATTCTAACTCCTAAAACTTCTTATCATTATCACATCTTTAAGGTGGAGTAATTTGAGTTTCCCCTTTAGCTTCAAGGATAAATGGAAGGGAGATTTCAATTTGGATTACTTGCAGGAGGGTTGTAGTTGGATTAGGAAGTCCTTATGGCTGCTTGGAAAAAGCAAAACCTCCCTCCTTGGTTTGGCCCTCAGTGTGCCCCATTACTGCTCACCAGTGAGGAGGGAGACTGCTTTTCACTCAGTGTGGCACAAAAGAACAAGGAAAATATGGTTGAAGGTAGAAGGGGGAGAAAGGGATTGATTATCCTGAGGTAATAAATATCACCAACACAGCCCAGTTATATTATTAAGTGGTATGGAAGGACAGGAAAATGATTTCCAAGGAATTGAACCTCTGTAAACACTTATCCTCGTAAGACAACAAGTGAGTGATACTTGTTATATCTCAGCGGGGATGTGTTTATATGGTACATCAGCTCAGATTTTCTAGGTATTTGTAAACTTCAATATGCTTCTCGATCATTGTCATTGCATTAGTCCATTATTAGCAGTATCATTAAGGTACATGGTGGATTTTTTTAAGAACTTAGGGCTACTTTGCACATATAAAACAGGACATTATGCCTTGTTTTTGGTGCTTGCATGATTCCCCTGGAGTCCTTCAAACACACATCCCTCTAGTTTCTAACACAGCAGCTGCACATGTGAACGAGTGCATTTCTGGAATGCAGGATGCCTTCCAGTGTGGAAGCTGGATTTAATGGCAACTCTGTAGTACAGAGTTTCCAAAAGCCCTCTCAATGATGCTAACAAGATCCCATGCATTCAACATCCCACCCAAGAGACCCATGAACTGTGTTGTCTGTAGAGCACAAGGAGACAGCACTGCTGAAGAAGACGAGGACCTTCAGATTTATATGCTTTGTTTACACAACATTTAAATCATTCACTCTGAGCCTATGGAGCATGAGGAGCAGCAAAGGGGGCTCACCCGTTTGGTGTAGTCCATTGCCTTCAGGATGGAGAGGTTCAGCATCTCCAGGGAGGCCAAAACGTCCTCATAGTCTCCCATGTGGTCAGCAAAATAGTCTGGGAAAACCAAGAGGGACATGATGGGAACATGTTGATGTAACTTAATCCTTCAAGGCTACATGACACAGCAATGTCTATTTGGTGGTAAGATAAACCTGAGAGGATGGTTTCAGGTACATTTTTGTACTCTATATCCTGAGTCAAAGTCACAGCTTGTCCTGCAGGGATGGGAAGTGGTGCGATTCCTATGAAGTTTGGGACCATTGCATAAAGGAGATGCAAGGCCCAGTAGCTCCCATTGAAAATAACTCATGCCCACTTCTGCATTTGACTGTATCTGGTCTCTCTCCCTCCTATTGCCAGCATGGAGGGAGAAGTCTCAAAAGAAATCCTCTTTCCACTCCCTTGTCATTCTTTACCACCCAAAGCATCCAAATACCTCTCAGATTCAACCCAATTTATGAGCTGAGACCGGTCTTACATCTTTCCCTACGTTCCCATCACATTTGCACCTCAGCCCACAATCACAGGTTGAATAAGCTTCTGAGAGTACAATATGCCTCAATAGGAAGGGAACAGAGCTGCAAGCTGGGCCCAAAAGCACATATTCTCCACAGAAAGGGAGTCCAGACTTTCTCTGTGCCATCCTCATCCCTCCTGCAGGAGTGGTGATCCACACCAGGCTGCACCATGGCTCCAGCAGTGGCCTGACACAATCCCAACTGCTCTTCACTGACACAAAATACAGTCAAAATCAGCATGTCCCAGGTCACTGATGGCTCCATGACAGACTTGGGTTTCTGTCTGAGCTACTCAGTTCTGAAATTCACTGTTCACAATGGAAACAGCAACAGTAGAGCACAACAGCAAGGTGTGCATGGGGTTTGCAGCACAGACCCACAGTTTCCCTGTTTCTGGGCGATGGACACAGAGTGCAGATAAAAACTGTTCCTTAAAAGCCACTAGTGCTGTTGCTCAGCAATAAGACATGAAGCTTCACACTGAGGTGACATCTCTGTGGAATGCAGCAAGACATAAACTTCAGGAAACAATTCCACTGATTAGATTCTCTTGGCTTAATTAGAAGTGCCTACAGCTATTTACAGTCTGAGAATATATCCAAAGGGAAGAAGATTTTGGCAGAAACTGGAATGTCACAGCATGACTGACAGCAGCTGTTTGCTGTTCCATAATAAGCCAAACAGCTTATTCTCATGGCAGTGTGTTTATTTGTGTTGTTCTTCTTACTTGGGAAAGAGAACCCAGGCAGATCTGAGAGGTAAAGACTTCTTGCAAGTCCTGAAATTAAAAGTTGGACTCCTACAATTCAGGTGAAATGAGATGTGGGCAGAGCACAGCCCTTGAGCCTGATCAAGGAGCACCTGCGAGGAGAACAGTGTTGGCTTTAACAAAGTATTCAGTTCTGCTGCTTTAGTCTAATTTATTCATGAGATCAGCTCTTCCCATCCTCCATGGTCTTTGTTCATAGCTGCAGAGGCAGTGGGGTCAATGTTCAGAAGAGAATCACTGCAGCCCAGGGCTGGTGTGGGAGGAGGTGGGTGCACCCCTCCCACCTCTGCCCAGAAGATGCCATCACCCTGATAGTCTGCAATAGGTCGATGTACATCTCCTGTTCACTGAGCAAAGTCAGTTCTCAGGACAGGTTGTACTATTGCATGAATGTCTGTGCTTTGATAGAACTGAAAGTGGGGGTTACAATTCAGTACCTGTACTCACATTTTCTGGGCTTATTAAGAGCTCCCAGATATGGCAGGGAGCTCCTCTGCTGGTAAAGAATTACACAACAGACTGTAAGTCAGTGAAGACACTGGTGATTGTTGCATTTGCTGGCAGGAAAAAAAAAACCAGAATTTTTTAAGGTGCTACCTGGTATGGATTAACAGCCATATCAAATTTGTCATGTAAGCTGCAGGGCTCAGGAAATTCCTTTTAAGATGTTCCAAACATCTTATAATACATAACCCATTTCCAGAGGGGCACCACAGTTCCCATTTAGCAAAAAAAAAATTCTCTGTTGAAATGAATACTTAGAAGAAAAACAAGCAAATAAGAAATTGCAGGCAAGGCAGGTATTCAGCAGACAACAGATCTAGGCAAGAACTTGTGCTGATCGATCCTTCCCTTGACTTCCCCCAGCTTTCCACAGGAGGTGATGGGTTTATCTCCCTCCTCTCCTGGCAGCTTCACCCCTGGGAGAGGCAGCGAGATGGGATCACACTGGGTGACAGCCATGCAATTTTCTGATTTTATCAGAGTGATGGAGAAAGCCGTGTGGAGTCAAGAAATGCCATTATTATCCCTGGATTTCCTGGCAAAGTTGATGGCACAAGCTGTGGGGTTTTGATTTCTTGGGTCAGCTGGCAATAAGAATGGACAGATGGGAACAAGCCCATCATATCATCAGCAAAGCAGAGGAATTTTATGGAAGTCTTCTTGCATACCAAAGCAAGAACAAGCAGGGATAACCAGCAGAAAGGGGATATGTTGCTGCTTTTGCTGCAGGCTTGGTTGCTCAGAATGGTGTGGGCAGAGGTTAAGTACACCAGGAGGAGAGAAACCCTGGGCAATGTCCTGTTGTGGGCAGACTCACAGGCTACCATCAATGGAAAGGTCTTTCGAGTATCAGGACAGGTGCACAGACACCCAGAAACCCCCTGTCTGGCTGCAAACCCACTCCCAGCTAAACCTCTGAAGGCTTTAATTAGTGGCAAAGTGATCAAGGTAAATGGTGAAGACCTGCTGAGGTGGCTTTATATGCTCTTCTGCATCCTGGCACAGGAGAAGAGGAGCAGAGATGGATGAGACCTCTGCAGGGACACATATCTCTGTATCCCCATCTCCTAAAAAAAAGCTGGGGTGCAGGAAACATTTTCCAATATCAAGTGTCCATGGAAAAATACACCTGAGTGAGCAGCATGAGTCACCTCCCATTGAGGCAAAGCCCTTCAGGAATCCTGGCAGGAATTATTCCCTTTCTGATCCAGGTGTTGGACAAAACATTGTCAGAGATTTTCTTTTCAGCCTTTAATTTTGGCAAGCAGTGGGAGGTGCAGCAGAGGTGGTGCACACCTTAGGCAACCTGCCGGGAAACATGGAGGTTGGCCTAAGGAAAAACACGTTACGGGTATTGCAGAGGGATTTGGGTTTATTGAGCTTCAGAGCGAAGCTGGAAGCCATGACATCTCCAGAAATTAAACTCCAGCTTGCTATTGAATGGCAGCCAAGTGCATTGCTCAGCTCTGACCCCATTTATGTTGCAAGAAAGTGAAGAAAAGCTCTGCCAATTTTCCTGAGGAATAAGGGGCAAAGCAGCAGAAGGGCCGAGATCCCCCAGCTCTGCAGCCACCACAGCACTGCGACCTTTGTGCTGGGTTTCACACATCCTTGGAAGGCCCACGTGCACACAGTGATTGCCTGTGCCCCAAAAGAGGGACCACACTCACCACACAGCTCCTTGGTGTCCACGTTGCTGGAAGAGGGGGAGAGCGAGGCAGGGAAGGAAGCAGGAAAAAAAGAGAGAGAAAGAAAGACAGTTTTAATGTAAAGGACAGATGAAGGCTACATTTAGGAATCCTGCAGGCTTAACCCCAGATACCCACTCGCAACCTCACCCGCCCCCTTGGCATTCCCCAGCCACAGGTGGGGACAGCCTATGGAGAAGGCAAGGGTTGGTGCCACTCAAGGCATCCACACCCCATCCATACAGCATCTCTGCAGCTGGAACAGGTTCACACATTATTTTGGATGTTCCCTGAGGGGCAAATGGAGACTTGTGCATTCCCCACACTGAGGGGGAATCTGTGCCTAAGGGGGACCCAGCACACCCAGCACTTCTCTGACTTCCTTCGAAACATCCACCCTGGCAACACCCTGGTGAGGCACTTGATGTGCCACAGAAACGTGACAAATGTTCCCATTTAGTCAATATAAAAATTTGCAAACCATACTTTTCTAGATGAGCTGATTTTCCTGATTCTGCCCCTGCAAAGCAGTTCCTGCCCAGGACTCCCTCCGGACAAAATTGCACAATTACTTCCTGATATATGAATATTTAGTTTATGTAACAACCTCTCAACGGACAACCTGCTCAGGAAATAAAGATTGCTGCTAATCTCTTTGTGCCTCTGAGTCCCACACAATTATTAATGCCATTCAAGTACTGGAATGATCTCTTAATAGAATTATATTTTATCAATCCATTTGTGTCCTGAAAAGTTATTTCTTTAACTAAACTCATCCCTGCTCTGTCTAAGCTGTCAGCGTAAGTGGATTAGGGAAAGAGAAGCTTTCATTGACAGAATCCTCCTGCAGCCCTGCCTTGTTACCAGAATCAAGCCAAACATGAACATCTTGACCCTGTGAGATGCTGCCACTTGACCAGTGTCCTGCTGTGAAAGCACATGTTACTGAAACACAAACCCTTTGGGGTAAGTGGTGTTTGTCCTGGTGTAAAGAAGTCACCTCTTGTCCCGGAGAGCTCCTTGGTGCAGGACACGCGGCGTGGCTGCTGCTGGAGGACAACGAGCTGGCACGGGCTGTGTGGGCAGCAAATGCATCTCACTGCAAAAGGAACTTCTACACTACTTTATCTTCATTCCCTTGGAGGTTTGTCATCTTCCTCAAACCCTGGAATTACTTCACCGAATCCTATGAAACCCCCTGGGAATGCTGTGAGCTCAGTTACTCTGACTTGATATTCTTATGCACAAATCCTCTGAATATACAGATACAAAACACTACCCACCAGAGCCACCTCCCGACCCCAGGAGCTTTGGCAGTCCACAGTGCTTTGGCAGCATGTCATTGCCAACACAGAGCCTCAGCAATGCCCAGGCAGAGAAAATCCAGGTGAGAAACCCAACAGATGTATTTCCAACACTGGCACAGACTCGTGCCAGCCTGAGGACTGTGGTTATTCATCAAAGTTGTCTGGGAAGTCAACTGCTACTCTCAGGAACATGCAGTGGAGTAACTTTTTTACATCAGCGTCACCCATTAAGTGCTTCAATAATATTTTTCAGAAGACAGTGTTTATAAACACCTACTAAAGTGGTTATGGGTTTGCAGCTAAGGCATGTTACTGAGAAAAATATAAATCTATTATTGTATTCCGTGTGGTTTTGCATTGTAATAATTGATCTGCTGCTGCCAAAAATGGTATTTTATTTCCTCACATCTTGCCGTCCTATTTAAGTTAATTGTGCTTGAATGTTAACTGATCTGAGAAGTTGGTTTTAATTTTAAGCCATCTTCCACTAAGAATAAGCCTAATGAAAGAAATTACTGAAGTCACAAGCTGGCTTAATAAAAAACTATGATAATGCTCAGATGAAAATTTGTAAGGAGAAATCAATGGGCACTTGAGCATGATGTTTCCATCGCACAGGAGCTGCCTTTTGGGAACATTGCTGACACACAGCCACATCCCACGTGTGTTACCGGGGTTTGCCTGCCCAGAGTGGGTGCTGCACATCTGAGCACTCAACCATGTGCCATACCCAGCTACAAAACAATTCACAAGCTGACCGAGTGGTCTAATGTTTTAGTAACTAACCCCCACCAGGGCTGTGCCAGTAGGATTTTATTATGCAAATATTCAGAATCTGGGTTTCAAGCCTTGTGAAATGGGAGGTGGCAGCTCCTGATGAGTACCTTTGTCATCCCTAGCCTTTCATCCCAGAGCTGCCCTTCAGAGGTTATTTTTGAAGCAGTCATATATCACAAAACCTTTCAGCATGAAAACATTAAGGTGAGCGCTAGTTACCAATTTTTTTTTCAGCTGCCAAGTATTGAACATTCCTGTATGCCACAATAAGCTAAAAAGAAAAATGGTAACAACTTGTTCTCATGGTTTCAAAAAAAAATTTTAAAAAATCTTTCAGCTAGAAGAACACTTGGCTGTGAATTAGCTTTCAATTTTAAGTATAATTACATTAATAGTATGACTAATTCAAGAGCTTATTGAAGCCATAACCCAACTAACTAAGCAGAATATAATAATGTTCCAGTTCAAGTTTAAATAAAGAAATCATTAAAGACTTCTGTGTTATACAGTTTTTTCTGCATAGTAGAGGCCACATCTATCTGAACTCTTTCCAGAACAAAATAATCAAGAAAATCCAAGTCTTTTTTGTTTCCGGCCTTTCCTCTGTTTCCCAGCCAAGGAGGCTGTAGCATGGAGCAGCACAGCCTTGCATGCCCAGTCCTGCTAGGGATGGGCACCCTTCGAGGGTACTTTCCAAGGCAAAGATATACTTTGGAGATCCTCCGTTTGCCATTTGGGACCCAATTGCTCCATCAGAGGTATAAGGCAAGCACAAGAACACAGATTTCAACCTAGAGCACTTTCTGAGAAGACAGAGCCCAAGCCATGAACTACTTTTGGCCACAAAAAGGACTGCTTATCACTTACTACCCACCACCATTTAAACACAATGCTGTAATTTGACCAGATAAACATATTTGCAATAGGGAAATAGTTTTCTCTGCAGGTTCACACCCAACTATTTCAAAGAAAAAGAAAAGACCTCAAAGCATGATGCTCCTCCTGTGTATGTGGGAGTTTAAAGAGCAAGGACCATGCTGTGAGAGCATCTCCTCAGTGGGCTCAATTAAATAAACTTGCCCAGAGAGTAATTACTGCTGCATGACTAGTAAGAGGAAGAGCCAGCCCAGAGTAATGGCTGTGCCTCCTGCACTCCAGAGACAAACACATTTCTTCCCCCCAAACCCCACCTAGATTAAATTGCAGTTTGATGAGCACCTGAGCTAATGAGGATCCCTGGGATGTCACATCTTTCCCTTGCTGTGTTCCTGATTGCAGAATATCCATTGGATGGGCTTTTGTCAGAGTTGTCTTATACTGACTTTCTGCTGCTTTTCCATTGGTCTAAAGCATTTTGAAGATTTTTTTTCTTCTCTACCTGCCTTTCTTGAAACATGATGTCACCTTTGACACTTTATCCCAGGGAGAAGGCACCATCAGACAGAGGACATATTGCAGCAGGGTGTCCAACAGCCCAAGGATTACAGGCACAAGCTGAGCATCCCATCAGCCAGGCCTCTGGGTGGGTGATGGTACCCATGCAACCTCCAGGTTCTGGGTCAGAAGCTCCAGCTACACGGACCCAGATCAACCCAACACTTTGCTTAAGCAAATCAGTGTTTTCCAGCAGGAAAAAGTACGAACTTCTGGAAACTCTCCACCATGATTATTTACATTAGCTCTTATTAAGCAAGCCTAGTGCAGGATTGCACAGGAAGGGCTTACCCAGAGAGCATCCCAGGAGGTCTCAGCATGGCAAAGCCAGGGATGTCCTGGCCCATTGCTGCTCATGACCTGCAGAGGTCCCTTCCGATAAACACAGCTGTGTGCCATCCAGCACCTCTCCCTCTCTTTCCCACCGTGTCCCTGCCTCCCTAAGGCAAGGCTGATGGCCTCTGACTTGCTGTCATTAACACATTTCTCCAGACTTCAGTTATAGAGAGGGGAGGAAAAGTTATCTCGGAATAAAAAAGATAACGTGAAGGAGCGGACCATGAAATTCCCTTCCTGGTTCCAGCTCAGCCAAGGGAAAGGTGTCCCAGGCTCTCCCAACGGGTGGTACAATCAAAAACATAATGACAATTCAGAAGTTGCAAATACATCAAAGTCTCATCTTCACACTTCTCATGCAAATAGCTGCCTGGATGTGCTGCTCAAATGCTGCTCAATGCCCCATCGACTTCAGCTGAAGATAATAACCCTTTTCCTTGGGCAGATGAAAGGTTTGCATCAGCAGCCCCATGGCTTAGTCACTTCTCCAGCACAGAAAATGGAGGGGTTTTTTTTCTTTTTTTCTGAAATCACGTTCTACTTTTATTTCCATCTTCTATTCACAGCTTTGGGTTTGCTACAAGGCTTCAAACGAGCACGGAAACAAATTATCCTCTAGCATTAGCCACCTGCAAAACTCATTTTCATTTAGGAAAGACTAAAAAACAACAAGTGCAGCTGGAAAGTATTATTACATCTGATGATACGGCTTCTAGTCCCAGCAGCAACAGTGCTGTTATCTCAACACCTTAGAAGTGGAAAATGTGCATCCAGATGCCTACTAAGGGGTCACAGATGGTCACTTTTGATCATTAGTTTCTGAACTAAATGAAACATTTTAACACAAGCCCCAGAGTGAGAGAAATTATTCCAGGCAGACCAAGAGAAATATCAAACGCTGGATGATGGCCAGGAGCTGAATAACTTCCATTCTAAAGAACAAAGCAACTTTCCAAGCTCATCATCATACTCTTCTGGAGAACCCTGGTAAACCTTTCCCAAGACCTATCCAAGTATCACCCCTTCATCTGCCTTCTTGCTTAAGAAAAAGCACAAAACACTTACGGTACAACTTAAAAATGGGCTTCCAAAATCTCAGGTGCCAGAAACAGCAGAAACCGTATGTCAAGGCTGCCCACAACCAGAAGGACACCCAGCCAACTGCAGCTTCAAATGACACACACAGGGAAGTATTCAGAACATATGTCAGTTGCCCTGCCCACTATTCAGTAATAGAGTGAGCAGTGAGCCTGAAATAACCCAACAGGTATTTTTCATTTAGCTCTGCTTTTTCCAGCAGGGCAGAGAATATCACCTACTTGAACTCCCAGAGTGAGTGGAGGAGAACCCATTGGCATGAGCTGACACAGGGGTCACCATTCAATCCAGAGATTTCTCCAAAAGTCCATGTTACGTGAGACAGACAGTTTTACAGTGTCCGTATGGATCAACACCTAACTGTGACACTTCCAGCACTGGAGCACTGTGATTTAGGTTAAAACAACTACAGAGCAACTCCCATGGGGACTCCTGAAAGAGAGAAAAATGCTGCCTTCTCCAAAGCAAAACCAGTAACTTTATTCTTGCCTTGGCATGTGCTCCATCATTGAGCACCTGGGGAGCACAGTATGGGCTTCTGAAAGCCCCACAGTAAATCACATTTTTCTCCAAAGCCCTGGTACCACAGAGAAAAAAATACAGGGACAAAGGTTTACCCAGAAACAGAGAGAAGCAAAAGGAGAATAAGGAGGATTTTAATTACATTTTCACATAGAGATTTTGTATTACAGAGTCTCTCCTACGGTTCAGGACTGGGGTTTATTACACATTCTATGTACTTTGGGACGTGGTCTCTTCCCTCCCACTTATCCTTGCTATCAGCAGGATTTTTGTTCACCAATTTGAAGGCTGAAATCTGGTGTCCTCAAGGATGTCCTGCTCACCTAAATCCAAGGTTCAGCTCCTTCCTGCTCCCTGCACATCTTTCCTTGGGATTTAGTCAGATGATGACCAAGACAGGGGCAGTTTTTCTTCTTTCCCACACTATGTGACAACTGCGGTTGATACTGCTCAGCAAGACAGAGGATGAGCAGCAACAGGGCTGTACAGCAAACCTGTATTCAAGCCCATTGAATATTAATATTTCAATATTTATAACACTGTAATATTTTAATAATAATACTTTCATGTGGCTTTCTCTGCAGCTCCTCATCTTTATAAGCCATCTGCATTCTCACTAACACAGACACTGCCCAGATCCAGTTTCCAAACCACACGCCCACATTCACTGGAAATGCTGATGTCCAAAGCTGTGTGCTCTGCACCGTGTGCTTTGCTCCACAGCACCATGCAGCAGGCCCCTCGTTAAAAGCCAGTAATCTGGAAAACACTGATTTTTCAAGGTAAATTGAACTGACCTTCAATACAAACAAGCACTCTGGTAGGCTCAGAGTAAAACACGCTCCTTTACTCGTCCTGCTTCAAGGCTGTTCCCTCCCTACGCAAGGAGTCCCCGTGAAGCTGCTGTAGAGGCACGCAGGGAGGCCAGGATGGACTCGCCCTGCCTAGAGAAGCACAGAGAGAAACCAGGAGGTCCCAGCTCTCCCTGCTCAAGGCAGAGAAAAAGCATCCACCTCTGTGGGTTCAGCATCACCAAAGATGCTCCTTTAGGTGACCTTCTAGCATGACGGGGAAGACCAGCAGAAGACCTTTACTCCCTTCTCCTCCTCCTTGTTGTGGAAGCCCCTGGGCAGACCCCTGAGCATGGCTGGTGGCTCTCCCAGGGACAGTCACACCCTCAGCAAAGTGCTACATCACCTTAGGGCCACAGTGCAGCCTGGGGTGCAGGGTCCACAAGCAGACCTGCCCACTGGCATCCTTCCCACCGTGCCAGAGCCTGAGCTCAGCTCAGAGCAGCTTTCATAACTCCACAGTAAGGTGTCTGTGTTACAATTCCTATTCCAGCTCTGACTGCAAAGGAAAAGTTGGGGAGGGGGGAAAGGATGATTAGCACTGAATACTGGACTCCTCATGAGGCTGAATTCCCTAGGTGGGTGGCACACCTAAGGGAGCAACAGGTCCAAAAAAGCAACTTGCTCCAAAAAACCTGTGATCCCAGAGTGCAGATATCCTGCCTGGCAGTATGGTGCAGAAAGGCAGTTGCCATGGCACTTGACACGAGCAGTAATTAGGGATGTGATGGAAAATAGTCTCTTCTCTAGCCAATGACCCTCAATACAATTGCATTTCTCCTTGTAGGGGTAATAAACCTCATAAAAATGGTGCAAGAAGGCAATTAAACTTGCTAGATATAATCTCAGAAGTCCCAAACCATCAAAGCACAGATATGGATCCAGCAGCTGGAGGGATCTCTGCCCCCTGTGACCCCATCCCGGCCGCTGGTCTTCTCCTATTGGATTCATCCCCACCTCTCCTGGCAGAGCCCCTTACCTCCACCACCGTTTCACACTCATCACAGTCCTCAATGAAAGGGTTTTGGCATGGATTTTCCTGGCTTTGAGAAAGGGAAAACCCTTCTGCAATGACAGCTCGTGCTGTCTCAGAGGCTCACGAGTGACTCTGCCAGCTCCCACGGACTATGGACCATGTACCCCACTCCCCTGCCCATGGCATGGGCAAGGAACAAGGAGCACAAGGCCCATGCACACATGCTCAGGCTTGGTTTGGCAATAAGGTGTGCTAACAGCAATATTCCTGCTTCTGCTTATGTAGCTGATAAAACCAGCATAGGCACTTTGGCAGGGGGAGGGGGGAAAGATTGAACACTGCTTTTTGCAGCACAACTCTGTTTCTGTTTCCTTTCAGGGACTCAATATTTACCATAAAGATGAAGGCCATCACAACATAACACATTATTTGCTAGTTTCTCATTTTCAAAGACTGCTGCTGTATTTCAAGGCTGGTTCAGCTCCTCACTCCCTTGGCATACTGATGTATTGTGTAGCCACAGACACTTATGAAACACTGGGTCATAGCTAACCCAAGCCCCTGTGTAAGCCAATTTCCTACATACAGCCACAGGTAGGGGCCAGAAATTGCACAGTGAAGACCCCAGTTGGTTCTGCACCATCCTCAGAAGGTCCCAAGCTGCAAACAATCCCTGACACAGACCAGATGCTTCCTTTCATCAGTTGTTTCAAGACAACCAAAATAACATTTTCTGTGTGGTGATGGATTTGACAGAATGAAACACCCAGCTCTAATCATCAAGGGCACCAAGAAAAGTGACTGAATATGGATAAAAATGAAACTGGATGCTGTTGAAAAACATGCTCTAAGCTCTTGCTAGTTAAGAGACATAAATGTCACTTTAAAAAAAGGCAAAAGCAATACACTGGCACCTGCAGAGCACCCAACATTTGTTTGTTCATTCACCAGCAACTGCAATATGGCATTTCAGGCTGTCAGTCAATGCTACACCCTCGTGCTCTGCCACACAGATCCAGAGCAGGGGTCAGGGTATCAGCAATGGACCAGCATCAGTGAGGTTCTGCCCTTCCTGCCCTATTGCTTCTATAAATGAATGTCCAAAATGCACCATAAAGGTGCAATTTTCCACAAAGGGTTGATCATGAACCCAAATCCCCAGCAGGAGAAGCCTGAAGGCAGAGCTGCCCCACTGCTGCCCCTGCTGCCAGCCCTCCCTTCCCACAGCACAGCACCTCGCTGCCCACAGCCAGGGCACCACAGCCTTCTGCATCCCCACTGTGGGCAAGGGGAGGGGGTTTTGCCCCCTTCCATATCCAGTTGGGACACCCAGGATCAGCAAAGATTACTAGAGTTTTTTATGCCCACAAAAGAAAATTTGGGGTATTAAGGCAAGGTCCTTTTGCATCTCTGCTTGTACCTTGTAAATCCATTTCACAGTATATTAAAAACAAGTAATGTCTTCTCTCTCTGCTTTGCCACTGTTGGTCAGAACTTCTCACCAGTCACTCACCAAAGAAAAATCTCTTGAAAAGCTCACAAAATCTCTGAACAAGATGACAACGCAATAAAATGCCTTACAGCACAATTAATGTCCTGAAAAAAATATATCAATGCAGCACACTAATTTGCTAACTTTAATCCATCAATTTCTAAGTATAGTCCCCACCTTAAGTAAAACAGACGTTTGGTACAGTATGAAACATTTTCAAGTCTCTGCATGTGCCAAATTCCTAATAAATTGCATCTAAACCCTCTTTTTCTCTTCTCTCTCTCCTTTTTTTTTNTGACTTGTGCTTATAAATACCACTCTGCCCACAAGTGCATCAAAGAAAACAGAAGGCAGGTTTAATTACAGCCTACAAGTAATTTAAGTGCTAGGTGGTATGGCACTTCCAAATTTATTAAGTTGATGATTACTGTATTCACAGTTGGGCCCAGTGTGTACACACACAGGGTTATAGCAGCTCTCGTTGCGTTTATCCTCAGACAGTGCCAGGCCAAACTGAGACTACAGTCCTTGAACTGTTGGGCTGGACACGCCACAGCCAGCACAGATTGCACCAGGGGCGACCCTTTTGCTCTCAGGTTTCCCACCAGCTCTGTTTTGGAAACACAGCATGACTTTTTTGGTGATATTGTCATGATGTTGCATCGAGATAAGTGATTATTTAAATTTGACATCCTGCTCGCATGCAGAGGCAGCATCTTCAGCCTGTACCCTGCTTCACAGCCCGCCTGTAGGCTCAGCTTGTCATCTCCCGAATGCATTTCGCGAGCAGTAAATACAGCAGTTAACAGCACATCTATTTCGCTGTCAGGCTTGTTCAAAGCGTTCAGCCTCACGACAGACTTTTAAATACCAGATGTTTGCGGTGCATTTGGACTGCTGTGTAATGTCAAGTCTTACTGGAATAGCTGCGGTAACTCTGGGGTTTGCATATTAGGGATTCCCTGCTTGAAGAAAAATACGAAATAAATAACAGGAAGGAAAAGAGTAGTTTCAGCCTATGATGCTCATTCACAAAATCATGACACAGCCTTCCTGTCTCGAAGTGCTCGCTAAAGTGCTTTAAAAACCAAAGAAACTGAAAGCTGTCCAGAAAGGCTCCCACCCACTGTCCAGGAACCTGTGAGTGTGTTTTCCAGCCTGGCCAGTTCAAGAACGCTCTCACTGCTACTTGGTTAGTCACCTACAACATGCCCAAGCGTGTCAAAGCCTCATGAGCATCCAGAGCTGCCCCACGCTCCCCCTGCACACCGGGCTGAGGCACCCAAAGAGCCATTCCCACCCATTTCACTGACATCCCTTTCCCCACAGTGGTGCTGGTGTCCTACTCCTCCCTGGGCAAGAAAGCCACGGGATGTTGTGACTTTTCACTTTCAGAGGGGAAGGCCAATGGCACAATAACTCTGGCTTGCAGCAAAGCTATACTGTTTTTTCCCACACTTCCTTCCACTTCTTGGCCCAAGTTATTTATGCATGTTTTTAACAACTCATTATTTCTTTTAGCTCAATCTTCAAAGCAAACCATTAAAACAAATAAATACTCCTTCCTTTTTTCGGGAGGAGATGATCTCTTAGGTTTTTATGCACAAACTGTCAATTGTGTGAAACAGTAGGAAATCGCTCACGATGAGTCAGTATTTAACATTTTGCCTATTTCTCCTTGATATGGAAGCCTGGGCTAATCTGATTTCTGTTTGTTATCTCTGTAATATTGAACTGCAAAAGAGACAGGGATAAAGTAATTGCTTCGAGCTCAGCTGAATGGTTTGCTAATTGCCAGAAGCAAATGGTAAGATATTGAGAGCATGAAGTAAAATTAAATCAGCCTTCTCCTCCTTTTAGATTTCGCAGGTATCTTGTTTATCACCAAGGTTGTACGTAGGAGAGGAAGAAATTAGAGCAGGTTTGGATATGTAACATACAACTGGCAGGGAACTAGTAAGAGAATAGTAAAGCAAGAAATCTCTGAACCCTGTTGCTGTATTTCCACCAATATATTTGTTCCTCATGTATTCTCTTCTCCTCTCGTTGAAAAATTATCTAAATAAACCTCCTCCCAAATCCAGGCCCTAGGCAGACAGCTTGCTCTGCCTACCAAGCAGCAGCTGGACACATCTGCTGCTTGATGCTGGTGCCCTATGCATGTCTACTCAGAAAAACCCACATGGGTAAATTTGTAAGACTGAATTTGAAAGCAAAGTCTCCGATCTCTTTGAATGCCTACATGACTCAAGCACAAGTGGCTGATTAGAATTAAATGTCTTAGTCACTTTTATGGTTTTAATGCAAGATTTTGGTATCTTTCCGTTCCCTGGAAAACTTCTGATACACAATGGCCCCACAGAATCCAAAAAAGAAAGGTACTGAGCCCCAGTCCCAGCTAGAGAACCCTCTGATGTGGTACTTCTTCACTCCATTTGCAGTGATCCCTGATCCTCGCCCTCTGCAGCAAACACCAGCCTGCTGCTCCCAGCACCAATCTGCCTCGCTGTCAGATTAAACAGCCTGTCCCCAGGGACCCTGCAGAGAGCCTGCCCGGGAAAACACCTGGGAAATAGGATTAGAAATAGAAAAAATGTTCTCAAATGTTAGTTCAAGCAAGATCCTGTGCAGTATTTCAGCTTTGTGTTTCTCCCAATGACCTTCCCAGCGAGTGACTTGTTTTTAAAGCCCCTTTCCTTTTGGTGAGCCTGAGATGTTTTGCAGCTCTGTCAGCACAGCACCAGCTTTGAAACCAAGTATTTCTTCACTTAAATGAAAAGTAGAGCACAGTATAGTTTAAGAGACATGTTGGCACAGAGAAGAATAAGCAAGGATTCAAAAACATATACACAAAATCCACCAAATGCCCATGCTTTTCAGAGCCAGAAATTAGAGCCAGACATGTAATTTTTCTGCAATCATTTTGTCCCTTTCAGAAGAGACAAGAACTGTCTCTTGAATCAGTTAATCAAAATCTCAGCTGATTAAACCATCCGTAGTTTTTTTCCCAGAGAGCTAATTGAGAACATTCGATATTCAGAAATGAAGTCGGTTTCAATGGGCACAGCCATCTCTGTAGTGCAGGATTCGGCTCCCAGACAAATCTGGCACTCCACTGAATCAGGTTTGCAATGCAAATAGCCAAGATTAGTGAGGGGAGAAAAAAACAGGAAAAAAAATACTCAATCATAATCATCCTTGTTCCTTGCCCAAGAAGAGAAAGCATTTTCTGTGCAATTTGGAAAGGGCTGGACTGAAGAAACCTGGAGCAAATACTAGGCAGCAGAGCACTGCTCCAGAAGTCCCCCTACCCACAGTGGGCCCTATCAGATGGAGTCTTCTCACACCAAAGGACACCAGACCTGATGTGGGTTGTGGGAAAGCAAAGTATCTCAGAGGATATGCCTGGAGGGGCTGTAGCATCCAAACAAAGCAATAACAACAGGTGTTTTCCACCAGAGGAAAGTAAGTACCAGAGCAGGACAGCAGGCTGATGCATCATCAAAGGTACTGAAGGTGTTCAGGTGTGGAGCAGAACAGTGCGCTGGAAGCAGAGTGTTGAGAACCTCATCTTCACCTGTGATGATGTGAAGCTCCATTTCTGCTCAGGTTATCAGTGGAAGCAGGAGGTGTAGCTTTAGCTTGCATACAGCTATTCCTTGCTTAATATTCAGAAGCAGATTTCGAGCTCCTTCGCCTTTACTTCTGACCCCATCAAAATGTTACACTGCTTTTATGCAACACCAAACCACGAGTTTTCAGAGCTCGAGGCACCACTAAAGCTGAGAGCTGCAAGGCTCCTCTCATGGGGATCAGCATCAGTCCAGACCCCAACTACACCAGCAGCACCTTGCTGGCATCTCCTCCCACTCTCTGGCTGCTGCTCACCAGCGCAGAGCATTAAGCTTTACAGGCACAGAGTGTTGCACAGGGTCTAATGTAAATCACTTTTTTTCTCTGGGTATCAATGCATTCAAAGTCACAGAGAATCAAAATTCATCTGTGCAAGCTATCAGACCCATTTTGAGAGCATCTGGCCCTGCAAATGCCCTGATGATGTTGGTAAAAGCAGGGGCAGCACAAAGTTCCCACCCTGTCCTCACCGGTTTTGCAGGTGTCTCAAAAGGCTGGAGCTGAATGTACTGCTGAAAGCAGCATAGCTGTGCCAGTACAGTGCTCTTGGGGCTGACATGCTCTGCTTCACAGTGGGACTAATTAGTGCAAGCAGAGAAACTCATCAGCATCATTACCTGCTCCTGGGGTGGGCCTGCACAACTGTGTCCCTCCTAGCTGTGAGGCTGAACAGGTTGGTAGCTGCCCTGACCATATCGCACTACATGTCTGCACCCTAAATTGATCCAAATTACTGTGATTTATAATACAGCTCCCTGTGGTATCTGAGCAGCTGAGGGGACACAGGAGGAAGGTGGCTTCATATTCCCAAGAAGGATGTTGCTCAGCATCCCAAAGGCAGGTGATCAACTTTCCTCTGCATCCTCTGTCATTGCCCCCCTGGCCCACCACCCCACCCCAGTCAGTGACTTCAAGGATGGAGGGTGGCACTGCCAAGTGCAGAACAGGCTGGAGAACCTGAGTGGCTTCAGTTCTCCATTTGTCACAATCCTCTGGCAAAAGTGACAGTCTGGGGAAGCTGTGAAGGCTTCTGAGAAGAGATACTGCTTCTGTTAATTATCCTACATGCACGCTCCAGCCTCTTCTAGTGTTTGCCACTGGAGAGAAGAGCTCATTTAGAGAGGGGAGAGGGGGAGAATAAAGCCATTAAAGGAATAGCTGTAATCCTAACGAAGAGATAACAAACGACAGAGCAGCAGAATGCTAATGCCATGTCCTTGGCTGCTTGTGAATGGACCTGTACAGCTCGTTGGAGCAGTGCTGCTCCAGTGAGCAGATCTCTCCCCAAAGGACTATCCTCTGCAGGTATGAAAAATGTGTGACACAGGAAAGGAATTCTTAAAATCCCCTGCAAGGACTATGTTTGTTCACTCAACAGCCATGTCTGACCTGTCTGTGCTTTCACAGGGGCTGAGGTGATTCCTCCTTCTGAGGGGATGCAGGGTCAGAGGGAGCTGGCAAAGCATGGGAGCTGTGGGTCAGGCAAAGCAAACTTTGTCCAGTATCATGGTAATCTTGAAGGGTTTCATCCCTTCATTCATGACCCTAAAACTTGTTTGACTTTACATTTGCAGTTACTTTTTCCTTTTAAAACCGATACATCTTGTTAGAAAAAGTATGAAGAGTTGTAGATAACTCTGCAAATATAACAGGATTTCCAAGGTAAACATTAATCTCACGTTTTCTAAAGCCATGTTCTGCCACTAAACCAAATGTATATCTTTAATTATGTGTCCATACATGCACGCACATACTATTTGTGCAATTCCAGTAGTCTTGGTATTAATAGTAACATATCATTACCTCCCCAACAATCTTCAGGCAGCTCTCCATAAAGCACTGCTGAAACCTCCTGAAATAACAGCTAAAACCAACAGTGAAAAATCACCCAGCAACATCTTGTTTTTGCCTCCTGCTTCAGATGGGAGGAGGGAAGGAGGGCAGACGGTGTGAGCAATGGAGAGAGAAATGCTACTTGTTCATTGTTTTTAAGTAACAGCAGGTTTATGAATATAATTTTGCCAAAAAAAAAGAAAAAAAAGAGAAATGCATGACACATTTTTCATGCTGCTATTGCCAGGTGAAATGACTGGTAATGATGGGACTTACAGCACAGTTCCTGCATGGAGACACCTGGTAATAAAATCTGGGGTTGATGTTTGGAGCTCGTGCCCACCACATCACACCATTAAACTCCTAGAGACACTTCTCAGGCAGTCAAGGAAAAAGGAAGAAGCTCATTAATGCCCCTGGGTTATTTTGGAATATTTCTTTTCAGTTCAGCATCCTCCTAACTGCACCTTGCTGCCAATGAGGTGTTTCACTGGGGTTTGGGGTGCCGGGGACAGGAGCACACACACCTCCAGTCACAGCACAGCTGCTGCTCCATCCATAACCCACCTCATCTTCCCACTCCACTGCCCAGCTTTTCTCTTTTCCACTGTCTCCCTAACTAACCCAAGCCAAGAAACCGGTACAGATATTCATTTTATCTACTCCAGTAAGGCAGTTCACTGCTTCTAAAAATACTCCAGGAAATTGAATCAACATTTTGTAATTGGCTGGTAAGAGAAATTACTAATAATCAGCAGGAACATAATTTTCATCATTTTCTACTCTAGCTGTAATGTAGTCTCAATAGCAAACTTTGGTTTGCACACTAAACAAACATGATGGCCACTATGAGAAAAACAGAGATAAAACAGAGTATTGAAAAACAGCCTTAAAAATACACAAACTTCTATCAAATAGCAAATAACTGTAATTCAAACAGCCTTTGGGAAAGATAAAGTTAATGCTGTTCCTATGTTCTCCTGTAAAATGGAAAAATGAAAGCTCCACTCCTCTTAACTCGGTGGCAGCAGCACTCAATATTACAACCCCAGTGGCTGGGCATGCCAGGGGCAGCATCCCTCCTGCCCAAGCTGCCACAGACCTGCCCAGTTACTGTGCAGAGCACAAAAGCCAGAGCAAGGTGAAGAGCACACACATGACTTGAAGGACTGTACTGGATGCAAGACTGGAGTCAAGAAAACTACTTGTTTCACAGTGAAAAACACTTTTACAGAAGGAAGCCTGGCTCTGAAATAGGTTTTCTGGAGACTGAGAGAGCTCTTGCAGATAAAAAAACAAGGAATATTTTCCTTCCCCAACCTGATAAATTTGCTGTAGGTGTCTATGCCTTCAAAATCAATAAGCAAGTGCCAATTCATGCAAGGATTTAACTCGGAAAGACGTTCAACACATTTCTTATCCTCTGAGCCAAGAACAGCAGATGCCACGCTGCTCTCCCCAAGTATCAGTCTCTAACAGTTATTGATGATGTACCCAGGCAGCTTGGCTAAAGAAAACTACTGCTGTTGCCTTGCCCAGCAAGGCTTGTAGTGGACAGAGCAGACACCTTGGGCTGCAGGGACCCAGCAGAGACAAAGCATCCACAACACTGGCTGCAGGGCTTGGGCTGAACCTCACCTTGGAGAGAAAGGGGCTCGTTTCTATTAAGTGCTAAAACAATCACTGCTTTCCAGGGGATATTTTGGATAGGAGGTGAAGCAGGCATAGTCCAAGGGGATACAGTGACATCACAGAGAGACAAAACCACAAATAATAAATTAGCTGGAAAGGACTATGCTTAGAGAGATTTGCACCACTGGCTTTTATAGCACAACAAAGCTTTTAGATGAAGTGAAAAAGTTAAAGAGACATTTAAATGCCCTCATGGGTAAAACCCAGCATAAATTCAGATGCTGTAAAGGTAAGGTTGCACTAGAGAAAATGGCCTAAGGAAAAAACCCACAAAGACAAAGGAAATCAGAGTGGCTGTCATGATGAGACACAAATCAAGCAGAAATGGAGATTTTGCAAAGCAAGTTGCACCCCTGCTCAGCTGTCTGGAGAAGCACTGCTGCTGTATACCCACACTGTATGTCAAAGGCTCTGTGAAATGAGAGAGTGCCTGCACAGGGAACTTACTTAGTGTTGTCTGAGTCAATGGTATGAAAGAGCTTCTCAAGTTCTTCTTCATTGAGTGTCCCATCAGAGAAAAAGGCCTGGAACTCCTCCAGCGACAGCTTCCCGTCATCTGCAAACAGCAACACAGCCACCATTAGGGAACAGCCAAAGTGAGGGGCAGGAGAGAAAATCAAGAGTTTTACCCATATTTAAAGATTGAGACCAAAATTTTCTCCAAGTGCTTCTGCAGAACTGGCTCTCAACCAATGCAGAGCTCACTGGCCTGAGGGTGGGACATCACAGCTCTGGCAGACCCAGGGCCAGATGAAGATGCTCCCAGCTATGGATGCACTGGCCATTGGCAACTAACTGGGCTATTAACCCAAAGCAGGACTCAAATCTAAACAGAAAAATCTGGCAAGGTTCATCCTGAAACTGACTTGCATTTAAGAAATTATTCAAATTATGCAGGACACTCACTAAGGGACATCTAATAGATAGGAAAAGACCCTGGGCTGGAAGTGGAGCCATCTTTTGCCATCTCCAGCCAGCTGCATCTTCTCCAACACAGTCCATCTCCCTGCTCTAGACAGAAATGCAAAATAGCTGCTATAACAAGACACACCTTGCTTCAGTTGTCAACTGTTTAAACATACAAGGACTGTCTCACCTTAATATTGTGCCTTTACTTCTAAAGGAACCTGGTGATGCACAAACTCCATCTCCCTGGCCACAGGGCTACACCTTGCCAGGTGCCTTTTAGCAAACACCCCGGTGCATGAAGGAGTCACCAGACAGAGGTTTAATAATGTTCTCCTTGGCACCTAGAGAGGAGCTTGCTGAAATTTCAGTGGTAAGCTTCAAATTCATCCTTAAACATTTATTTTAGTGCCAGCTCTGGCCAGTAGTCCATGGGCACCACAGTAGTCTCTTTTCCAGCTGTATGAGCAAGCCCTGCAGATTGTCACTTGCTTGGGGGAAAGTGTCTACAGTCTTGACTCAGAAATTGAAAAATGACACCCAGATTTGAAAATCTGACCATACACTTTGTATATTATTTTATATATTGGTCCCAGTGTTAATTTAACACTTGGGCTACTGCAGCCTCCTTAAAAGACCAAAAAAAAAAAAGAAATCATCAAATCCACATACAAGGGGCTATTAGGACTCCTTCACAGCTTTGACTGATGAGGTGACAAAGGCTTACACTTAACTGATAAATCTGAGAAAACTGATAAAATTGGATAAAACTGATGAAACTGATAAATCTGGCAAGTCTGTTCTCTGTGGACATGCACACAGCTGGATGTAAGAAAGCCTGGAGGAAGCTCCAAGGAAGTTCAGTCATAAAGCAACAAAAGAGAGACAAAAGAAACTTTAAAGAAACCTTAATTTACCTCTAATTTCTTGTTCAAACTGCTGGCACCATGCTCTGGTGTGCAGCAGTGCCTGAGGGGGAATAACTATCTCAGGTCACTTATTATTTAAAGTCTTTCCATTCATATCCACAGAAGAGTCATAGACTGGAAATGCTGCCTACTTTGCAGTAGGAGAATGTATCATTTATTATTTAATCAAATCAATTGTAAACCCTGTTGTTTCTTTTTCAGAAAATGATGCTAGAGGACAAAATTAGCTAGCTCACCACATACACATCAATATTTCTTCCCTGAAGGAAGTAAGTCTGCTGCTCCTAAAACATACCTGCACTGCCAAATGCTAACCCAGTTTCCGTTGCCTGACATGGACAAATTTAGACCAGTGATAAACTGAGTCTAAGATGCCTGTCTAATTGGCAATTATGAAAGGAACACAGCAGGAGAACAAAGTCTACAGCAACACTGGGTGAAGAGGGCACCATTTCCAGAGCACCACAATGGTTACAGACAGGGTCCAGCTGCCTATACTGTTTTCCTGCATTCCTTCCCCCAAACGTGCCCTCCTTGCAGCAGACAGGGTGCAGAATATCAATGCACAGCTCAGCAAATGGGCCCCAGATTTGCTCTCTGCTTCTGATTACAGAACACTAAAGCATCTGTACTTCAGCAAGTACCTATTGCTTGAAGCCCCCCCCTCCCTTGTCACCTGGAGACTACCCCAGTGGTGAGATTCATTTGCCAGTAGAGATACAAAGACTATGTCCAGAGCAAGAGCTCTGTCCACACCACCCATCTCCAGCTCTGCACTTTGCACAGCTGGATGAGAAGCTTCCCCCTGTGGTGCTCCTATTTATGCAGTATCCTAGCCAAGATCAAGGTTGAGTTTCTTCTGATCCTGACTGGCAAGGAATACATGCCTTCAAGCACCAACATCAAAAGGATAACAGCATTTCTATTCCATGAGGGCTAAACAGTTCTTTATATATGGAACACTTTACCCTTAAACCTTAAATCAGGGCTCACCTCAAAACTATCCTTCCACACAGAGGGCAGGCAGAAATAAATTCCCAGGGAAGTCACATAAATCAACTTACTAGGAAAGAGAAACTGTCAAGTGAAGTGGATTTGTTTTCAGGAGAGTACTTTGATCCAAATTTACAGTTTGCTCAACTCTGAAAGAGTCAAAAGTGTTTCTAAGTTTAAGGAAAAAAAATCTTTTTCCTTTATTTAGATTCTATCTAGAAACTTCTCTCTTTGATTTTGCTCCTGCTTGATTTGTTTTGGGTGGGTTTTTTTTTTTTGACTAATGTTTTCCAGGACACATTTTTGCTGCAGCCTCCAAAATGTTAGGGTTAAAAATCTGTCCCAAAACACTGCTCTATCTTATGGCCCTGGAAGGGAATAGGGCAGCAGTTACCAATAACCACAACAGGTCAGACCACTGGAACCCAACATGCACTGAATTTTTGTTGGCATTTAACAGCCCCAAGTAATACAGGATGATCAAAGGATCTAGAGGAAGGTGGAGGTGACAACGACTTTTATCTCATTTTTATTGTTTAGAGATTCCACAGAACTGGTTGACTACTGGCCAGAATTTGAATAAAAGTACCATTTTATCCCCAAGCAGTGCTCAAGGCTTCCATCCCCAACAGCCACCACCACAAAGTACCAGTGAGCTTAAAGCTGATCGCTCTTTAATACAAACTGGAATACTTGTCTGCAAACACACAAAGCCAAAGCCTTCTCGAGTAAGGAGATAATCCTTGGGCTGCATATCTATAATTGTGGAACAGCCCGGGAGCCACGGGTTGCTGGAGCCCAGCAGGCAAGGGTGCCTTCAGGGAACCCAGGAGATAAGAGGACGAAGACTGGGCTGGGATTTGCCAGTTCAAATTAAACTGGTAAAAAATGCTGGGCAAGGCGGATTGACCACAATGCTACTGATGCCAGGTCTGCTGGCCCGTGGGTGCTGTGATAAGAGCTGAGGGGACACTGTGCTCCAGGAGCAGCCTTATCAGGACACTCACAGCTATTTCTCACAGCAGAAGTATCTACATTCAGCAAAGAACGGATAAGACTTCCAGAAACCAGCTTTTTGCTGAAAGCTTCTGGGCTCAAGAGGTACAAATTCTCCAAATGGACAAGCAGACACTGTACCAGAGCTGCAGCATCAATTGTACAGTTCAGACTCACCCATGCCCTGCCTTGTTAGAGCTTTTCTGGGATCTCTCAGCTCTACGGAGTTACTTTTGATAGAAAAATTGAGACTCCACACCAAATCTCACTAAAAAAAAGTTGCCGTAATTTTTAAGATCTAAATTTGAGATTTAAAGAGATAAGATCTTTCAGATCTACACAAATATTTGTGCCTTTTTCATCTGGATAACCATACTAAAAGACAGGCAACCTACTTTCACTGGCTCATCCTCTCCCCTTTAAACCCAGTACCTGAAGGCAAGGCTTAGCTGGCAGCAAGGACAAGTGCCACTAACCAGAAATCCCTTCCACTGGCACTGATTGGCTGAGAAAAGAGATAATCAGGCCACTGCCATCATTTCTTCTCCAGAGAGCAATCCTCATCTTACTCTAGCTTTTCAAAATAATGCAGTCACAGGCAAAGACCAAAGCAAATTACCAGTCCAGGAGTTATCAAAGTTAAAACTAAGTGAAGAGAGAAGGGTGTAAAAGAGAGCACCAGAAAACTCCAATGGGGACATTATTATATCTCCATTTGGCATCATGAAAATCTGAGTCCAGAGGCGGCTCTTACACCTTCCAACTCGCACAATCAGGCTGTCCTCGCCCACTAACACAGCCCAGGGAAAAATCAAACTGAGAGCATAAATAGTCCAAAGTATAGGAAATCTGATGGCTGAGTTTCTGGAAATTCACTCAGTGATACAAATAGCTTAAAGCAGCTACAAAATAAGGTCACTGTTCTGAGCCTAAGTTTTCTAAATCTGTTTTCAATTACATGAGGTCGAGACTGCTCATATATTTTCTAGCTATATTATGAATATATTTTCTAGCTATATTACAAATATATTTCATTACTTACTTTTATTATTCTGTGAGTTCTAAAATGCTTTAAATTCCGCTTATGTGCAAGTGCCAAGGGCCATGGGTAAGTAAATTGGATTTTATTGTGGTCTGTGAATAAAAATGATAACTATTTTTTTAATTCTTTCGTGTGTGTGTGTGTGTGCAGATACATGAGCCAGTGGGAAAAGGGATTGGCTTCTACCCTGAACCCTTCATCCAGCTCCCCTGGAAGACAGTGGGAGCAGCTTTATTCATTTAAATGAAGGTGGATGTGAGCTTGAGTTTTCAGTCCTGGGCTGTTAGGAAAAATTACCCCCAGGTCCACAGATCTGATCTGTGATGAACTTTTCCACCAGCCAAGGATGGGGTGTGTCCCCTGCAGCACCCAGAGCTCTCCAAAAGTCATCTGCAGCTCCTCACTCTTTACTCAAGCACGTAGCAGCAAGCAAAATATTATCCAGCTGCTTTGATTCCAGTCTCACAGTGTTCCTTCAGGGGCAGTTGCCTTTAGCTGGAAGCAGACCTGGTGATTCCCCTCCAGCCCTGGCTGAAGCTGCAGGAGCTCTGCAGGAGCAGCACAGCCCACCTTTGGGTGGTTCCATACGAGGACCTGCCATTGCCCCTGGAACAGAGCCCCTGCAAATGGCTTTGCTAATGAGATGGAACACACATCGTTGAAAGGAAATTACTACAATTACAATAATTTTCTAGTGAAAGAAATTTACAGAATGACTCCAAAATCACCTTTTTTTTTCCTTTTTATACTAATGCCCAGCATTGATGTTTTCACAAGGGTCAGTACCACACCAAGTGATCTGCATGGATAACCTGAGCCAGACTGATGTTTCCATCACAGCAGATCATTTGTGTGCATTTCTAATGCCATCTGGGAATGCTGATGGGAATGACTGGGTGATGCTGGCACAGGAATGCAAAGGCTGGCACAGAAGAAGGCAGTTTCACACACAGACAAAACCAGGACTGAACTTCAGGAGTTGGGGGTTTGCTTACTCAGCTCATTTGAAAAACACCTGATAAATGCTTTTCTGTGTACTGGGCACAATCCCCTCCTTTGCCTTCCTGCTGTTTTGAGGTGGTGTTTTCCATCTTCTGCCAGTGCTTCCACCACAGGTGCCATGGGCACAACCCACAGTGCTCCCCACTCGGGGGCAGGCACATGCACCAAAGCCCCCTGGCAAATGCCACGTGCAGCTCTACTTTCAGCATCACCATCTCCTTTTTGCCATGTGTTAATAAAAGCCTTTGGGATTTTTATCTTCCCAGGACATTTTTTCTTCCTATGCTCAGACAGGGCCTTGGAGAACCAGCAGTTGCACACAGCAAACGGAAGAACATCCCTTCAGAAGTCAGCCAGTACCCCCTCTAGTCATTCCCCCCAGGAATAAAGATCATGTCTTCTTTGGTAATTTGACTGTACTTCTTTCTGTATCAAAGCATGCAGCTTATCAAACAAAATATTTAGCCAATTTTGGACCTCTCCTTTCTTCTCTGAAACATATGATGAAGTTTTGTGGTACAACTGAAACTGGGGCATAGTCAAAATCTTTGAATGGCACTTGATATAAAAAGACTGAGGATCCTTTTTGTGACAGGGCTAACCTTTTCATTTCCATTAAAATGGGGAAAAAAGTGGCTTTCATTTCAAAATTAGCACATCTTTCAGCATAAGATGTTGAGGAATGACTTTAAGCCTGTTTCTTGTCTGGGGTGATGGGTAATGCTGAATGTACCAAGCAGACAACAGCTGGCAATCTTCCCTGTAGGACTTGGGGCTGGAGAAAAGTAGGATTTCCATTGTAGTCAGAAACCTGCACCTCATTCCCACCAGAAATAGCCTGGGCATCAAGCAATGTCCATTAGCATGCCAGAATTTTCCTCAAGCTGCTCAGCTTTTATCATGAAATCAAGGCTTTTGTCATCCTAGAATTAGAAGTAATTGCAAAATTATTTTTCATGGCAGCTCTGGTTAGTTATCAAATGTAAGCCAGTAGGCAGGGAGATATGCAGGAGTGATATAGCACATTTTTTCCCACTATCTTTTGTCAAGACTCTACTTTGTTCAGTTTCTCAGATAATCCTCACCCTGATGTAATGAGCTGATTTAAATGTGGGTTTTTTTTTCTGTACTCACCCAATATATTGATTTAAAATATTTTATCACAGCTATTTAGGAATGCCTTCCAAAGAAATTTCCAGTTATTTATAAATTAAATGCTAGAATTAGACTTCCCCAGGGTGTAAATAGTCTGGCCAGGTTCAACACAATTGCTGCTTAATAGAGGTTATAAAAAAAAATTACCCAAGCAATTAGAGGAGGATTCAAACAGAGATGCCAGTAGTCAACAAAGTTTCCCCCATCCAGCATTTTCCTACAGAAAACAGGACATAACCCCTTTCAGTTTTCTTCTCCCTATCCAATTTCTTTTCTTGCAGTTTAAAAAGAAAATGAATGTGAACAGCTGATTTTAATATATTTGCTTCACATCTGTAGCAGCATAAGGAAAACACTGAGTCAGCCCCTCCATGTGCTGCTGTTCCATAATAATTTATGCAAACGGCAGGTGATTTGGCCCCTGGGACCCTGTGTACGTTGTCTGGCTCAGCACAGGTTGTGGGAAAACGTTCAGGAAAGGAAACTGGAGCTTGCAGTAAGCAACCTCCTGGTAAATAGTTCATTTTAAGTGGCAATATGTGAACTCTCAGTGAGTTCCTTTGGGCTCCAGCCTGGGCAGCCAAGAGGGGCTGGAGGGGGGGAAGTGCACCAAGGGTATAGACTGTGGCAGGACAAAGCAGACCTCTGGCCTAAACACCATAAATATATAGCATATAATAAATAGAGAGTCCTGGGTTTGACTGGGATGGAGGTAATTTTCTTCCTAGTAGCTGATACAGTGCTATGCTTTGGATTAAGTATGAGAACAATGTTGATAACACACTGATGTTCTAGTTGTTGCTGAGGAGATTGAGGACGTATCTTCTCCTCCCTTCCTTCACTCTCCCCCACCAAATCCCCATTTCCAAGCTGTTGCAGCCATCAGCAGATCCAGATGAGCTCCAGACATACAAGTGCCACTGCCTTTCAGTCATTTTTCATCTTAGTTGGGCTCAGATTGCCTTTTTATATTGGGTACTATTAAATGGATGACTGACTTTGAGCAATAGCTTTTTAACACCTTTGATTTATTTACCTAGTCAAACTGCTCTGCAAGTTACATAAGCACAAGCCACCATGGCAAAGCAGCAGAACCCTGTGCAGAGCTTGCAGACTCCTGACCCAAACATCCTGATTCTCTCTCACAAAGAGATTCTCCGTGTATCCAAACACCTGTCTTGCTGTCTCCATTGTTATGCAATCCTATCCCTCTCTGTCATCCAACATCTACTTCCTGCTCCATTCAAGTGCTTTCAGCATCTCCCCTCCCCACACTTCCCACCTTCTTTTTCTTCTTGAACTCATAGATGTAACCTATCAGATGTTGTAGGCACAGCTGTACAAAACTAGAATTTCTGTTTTAGAGGAGATTCTGTGGAGAGAAGAGGATGCAACATCATCAACCTTTGATCCTTACCACTTGATGCCCAACATTTCTGTTTATTTCCTGGGCAGCCTTGTGCAGAGGCGTTCCTCAGTCACCTTCCTGAAATGGTCTCAAGTTGCACCAGGGGAGGTTTTTACTGGACATTTGAAAAAAATTCTTCACTGGAAGGGTGGTCAAACATTGAAGAAGCCCAGGAAAGTGGTGGAATCACCATCCCTGGAGGTATTTAAATGATGTGTAGATGTGGCACTTGAGGACATGGTTTAGTGGTGGGCTTGGCAGTGCTGGGGTAATACTCGGACTGGATGATCTCACAGGGCTTTTCCAACCTTAATGATTCTATGGTTTCAAAAACATCAGCAAGCTCTCCACTACCAAACCCACAGTCAAAGACCATGAGTTACTAACAGCCTCTCTAAATATTTGATCTAAAGTGGAAATAAAACACAAAGAGAGCACAGCTTGTAGTTAATACGAGATCACTCTGTGCTCCAGCCACCCCAGAGCTGTAAAACCTGACTTCAAAACTTCCTCCTTCCATTTCAGGCAAAATTCTCACAAGGACAACCCGTCTCCTACAGTGCCCTAAAAACAACTGCTCTGCATGGGAATTACTACAGATCATGAAAAATACCATAATACAAATAGTAGGAGAAAAACTGATATTTAGATACTTATATTAAAATATTAAATAGTATAGCTATTTTCCTGTGCAAAAAATAGTTCATTTCTATGCATCAGCAAACCCCAGTGTTATACATAATTCCCTGTAAGGTTAAGTATTTCTTTGTGTGCACAATAGAGGTGGCCTGGGAATCACAGAGAGATATTTAAATCTGCTCCTGAGCTCTGCCACATCAAAGCAAAGCACTGGGTTTATTTGGGAGACTTTTTTGCAATTCCCCACACACACATCAAACGCTACACATGGTTTCAAGCTGTTGCAGGGCTCTTACTCCTGCCATGCCATGGTGCTCCTCCAGCTGCATCCCATCCCACTGGATATTCTGAGCGGCAGAAATCTTGGGGAGATGGGCAGAGATGTAAAACCATGGGGAAAAAAACCCTCAGTGTGTTCTCTTTCAGGTCTCCTACAAGAACAGTATGGAATCTGAGATAGCTCATGCCTTCCTGACCTCCAAGTGACATTCACTATATCAGAAAAAACAACCCTCTGAGAAGCTATTGTGGGTAACATATTCTGGAGTCCCCTCTGCCCAGACTGGCTGAGGACAGGTCACATACACACAAACCAGTGTCTCACCTTCAGCAGCAAAGAGGCAAACCTGAATTTCTCTATAGGGACAAGTCAAAATATTACTTCTGAAGCTTATCAGGTCACTTCCCATTCCTGGAAGTGTTTGAGGTGAGGTTGGAAGGGGCTTTGAACAGAATGCTCTAGTGAAAGGAGTCCCCGCCCAGGTAATTGCTGGAGCAGCCATAGCATGGGCACAACTGCTCTGGTGCTGGAGCAGAGGTTGGATGTTCTGTGTATCCCACCAAATTTAGGGAACAGCTCAGTGCATTGAGACCAGCAGCAAACCCAGATCTTGGAGCTCACACTACTCTCAGGCTCCTTGGAAAGAAGCAGCAGACCCCTGTCTGGGGTCAACAGGAAAGAGAGAAGGAAGAAAATTTTAGCAAGTTCTTAATTTTAAGTCATGTGGGGAAACAACACAGTAACCTCACGCATTCCTAAAGCACATTGGAGTCCCAAAAGAGCCCTTGCACTCCCAAAAGAGCAGCAAACCAGGCAGCCCGAATTTGGGTGCTATTTCATTGGAAGAGAAATAAGAGAAGATGTGGATATCATACCAGCCTCCCCTTCCAAATTAATGTCCCCATTTCTCATTGAAGACAACTTAGAACACAGATTTTAGAACGGCAGCATATGTAGTTTTGCACTGTGCCCCAGCTGGGAACATGTTAGATGAAACAGTCGTGAACTACCAGCTCCAGGCAGACTGCCAGCACTGAAGTTTTCAAACTTAATAATTAAATTTTGGCAGAAACATTTAAAAAAAGGTGAACTTGGGATGCTCTACTGGGAAGTTTCAATCAAACTGAAGCAAAAGCCAACACTCCCAACTCCAGTACACCCTTGCTCTGAAACAGCCTATTAAATTCAGATTTCTTGAAAAGCTCAGAAACAGGCAGAAAACATCCCTAATTCCCCTCTGCTCCTCATTAAGCAGCCTTCTCTCTTGCTTTTTTTAAAGTGCAGATGAATATTTCAGAGGGCCGGGGCAGGGTTTGCACTGTTTTCGACTCATTACACCCAGCACTCAGCTTCAAAGAGAGGAAGAGGCAGGTGTTTGAGCAAGGGAAGGAAAATTCCTGAAAATGCATGGTGTTGCCTCCCAAAAGTGTGGTGCTGGTGTGGCCAGGGCACAGGAGGGACAGGACCTCCCTGGGGCTCAGGTTGTTCTTGGCAGGGCCTGCAGCACCACACCGGGTCTGGACACAGCCCCGTGATGCTGCCAGCTCCCTGTGAGCTGCTAGTGGGGATGTCTGCTGCCATCCCACAGCCCCGGCCTCTCCCAGGGACAGCCTGGGCAGGAGCTGTGGTTGGCATTTCAGCTGCTGCCCTTCCCAGAGAAGCTCAGTTAAGTAAATTGCAATGGATACAACTATAACACCTGGTTTGATTTCCTGATCTCTGACAGCAGAAGTGGCATTTCAGCCTAACTGAAGGGTTTAGTACAAGAGCCAGAACCATTCCCCAGGGTGCAATGGCTATGCTGGGTTCCTGTGGGACAGTGGCATGTCGGGATAGACCCATAGGCAAGTCTGAAAACTCACCTGGGTTCTGTCACTGCAACAGTTACCCTCTGATTATTTTTTTCCCCTTGGTAAAATAAACATTATTCTGTGCTTGGTAAAATACCCACAGTGGATGAAAACACTGCTGTAAGTGACCTTCCACTAACACCAGCCACAGGAAAGCAGTGGCAGTGGGGCTGTTTCCATGTGGTAGCCACTGGAGCTGTTGACTGTTGACAAATTAGCAGCAAATTACTGCAGATTAGAGAGCTACAAACTCAGCCCTTTCTGCAGCCCCATGAAACAATATCCAGATTGCATTGGCAGCATCAACAGCTTTCCATTCAGCTAACAAGCTGCGCAGAGATGAAGACAGCAAATTAAACTAACCCAAAAAGCAGATTTCTCATTTGCATCCTCAGAGGTTTCCCTGCTGCTTTATCATTTGCAGCATACAGGACATCCAGCTCCTTGTGCCAGGACTCAATAGGTGCTTGAATAGCTAATGCAAAACCTGAATAATTAATTACTTTCTTCCTCATGTTAACCCCTGAACCGTGAAATCCAGGTGCAAGCCTACAACACTGATCTCCTGCAACACAAATGTTCCATTTCTTCAAACCTAATAGTCTCAAAATTGCTGTTGGAAAAAGTTTCAGGCTCTAGACTGAATTACTGGTCATGTTTGATGGTCCCTCTCTGAGAAACTCCTTTGCCAACAGCTGAATCTCCTCCTGAAACTCCTTTTTTTGGGGGTAATCTTTGCCTTAGGACCCAGTATAAATGTGAGCCAAAGTGGTCCCTCCCCACGGGATGCTCCTGCAGGTCTCCAGCACCAAATATCCTGGCTCCCCGTGGCTGCCCAGGGAGAGCAGCCAAGCCAAACCTCTCCCAGTCCATCACAGTTGCTCTTATTTTGTTATGCTTCCACTTAAGAAGCTTCTGAATTTCCCATTTATTTTCTCAGTAAAACTGTAAGCCCTATGCTCAGTGTCTCCAGCTATTTGTCCAGGGCAGGATGGGGATCTCAGCTCTGTCAGAGATATTTAACATCTCTAAGGCAAACAATGCAGATCTTTTCCACACTTTCATCTGTTTGCTCCAGCAAAGCGGCTGAGCAGCACAGAACAGAGCAGTTCTGCAGGGAAGGCACATCTGCTCTGGAAAGATTGTAAAGAAAAAAACAAAACCTGAATACGTTTTTCTGCTCCAGTGAATTAACCAAGCACAACTTTAATCACAGACTTCTACTTTTAACAAAGCTGCAGGGTTAATATATTTCCTTTTTATTTTTTAGTTTTTTCTCTTTTTTTTTCCAAAAGTAGGTTATTAAAAAAAAAACCCAGAACTCTTATCAAGCTTTTTGGTTAAGGGAGGGGAAAGATAAGGTGTTTTGCTGTTTTTTCCGCGATGCCTCACCATGTCGTAGAGAATAAAGTACAAATGAGAAAATATAAATGTAAACAAACGATGAATAAAATAAGAACAAGAGTCACCACAGCACGGAGCTGCAGGATGAAAACCTCCCCCCGACCCACACCCAATGGGCGCTGGTTTAACAAGTAGGTCACGGCGCAGCACTGCAGAAGGCAGAGCATCCCCGCAGCGCCTGCTCGGTGTGCTCCGCTCCGCATTTAATTGCAAAAGCAGCAAAGCCCCATTAGCGTCGGCACAAAAGGCAGAGAGGGAAAGTTGTGAGCCAAACCAGGACTTCTGTTGTGAAGCACCCCCTGACCCCCTCCCCGCCCATCTCAGCATCTCCTAGTCAGTTCCTTCCGTCCTCAGCATCACAGACACTGACCCGGGGGCTCTGTGGTTCAAACCAGACTGCTTTAATTTGGCAAAATCTAAGATGAGGAGGAAAAAAGTATTTGAAGGACAAAGCCATTTGAAAAATGCCTGCAAGTTGTTGGGCTTTTTTTGGTTTTTTTTTTTTTTTTTTTTTTTTTCCCAAGGGAAAATGGGGTCACCTGGCTTCTCAAAGACAGCTTTCAAAGGAACCTTTGAAAACCCCTGACATAAACTATTCCAAGTTTTGTTTCAGTTTAATCCTTACATCTTCCCCTGAACACTGACAACAGCCTCTCAATTTTTACTTTACTTTTCCACAGCAAACCTGACCAAGCTGTCAGAGTTCCTGAGTATGAAGAGAAAAAACTCTCTGCTGCATTTTTTTCACTGAAAATTGAGAACCAAAAATGCACAAACCAGTGGGGTGACCAGTGCATGGGACTAATTCCTAACATGGCTCCAGGGAAGGGTCTCCCTGCTCCCTCACCTAGTCCTGCTGCAGCTCGTTAAAATGCTTCTTTGGGAGACTGTGTTTCAGAGAAGCCTTTGTGAATTTTTAATGCTGTGTACTACTTAGTGTTTGCTGAATTCACAATTTTTCCACGCCATCTCAGCAGCATCTGCTGCAGTTATGTGACCTGCAGCAGCACACGCAGCCTTTCCTGGCATAACCGAGCACGCAGGATCAGCCGGATCCCAGAGAGAGGCACAGGGGCAGGGAGATGCTTCCAGACCCTTCCGTAGAACCCTGAGGTGCAAAGCTTCCCCCAAGCCACCACTCAGGTTTAATCCTTGAATCTGGATTCAGTGTGGTGCACCCCCAGTAACACACAGCAACACTGCACATGTCGGTGAGTTCAAACCCACCAGGATGGCACAGACTCTGCACAAGGAACTGCTGCTCTCATCCCTTCTTTGCTCTTCAAGGTCTTACGAAGCCCAAAGGTGATGGATGGAGAGCAGAGGGGGAAGTGAGGGAAGCTGGCATGAGAAACCAATGTATTGTGCTGCAGGAGGAGAAAAAGCAGGGATGTGGACCATGGAAGTCAAGATACACAACTTGTTTGACATAAGGGTGAAGCCTGACCCACCTGCTTTTGGCAGAACCAAATATACACAGGATTGTGGTGGCACTGAGAGCCCCCAGCACTAAGGGTGATGCTTAACAGTTTACAAGATAGACCACACTCATTTGAGCTTTCATCTACTCCACTAGGCTCTGGCAACAAAATCACTGGAATCCACCAAAAAAACCTTCCACCAAAACCCAACAGCATCTAGATTTCACAGAAGTGCAATCCCAGAAAATGCTATACAAGTTACTCACAGGAAATTCAAATTCAATTTTTTTCTGAAAGCTGGGGAGCCCTGAGATGAGGAGTACAGCCCTGCTATATTCTGCTCAGAATTTACAAACAAGGGTAAAGATAATCCAGCAAGAAAGAAAGAAAAATCCAGAGCCACTATGCACATGGAGAATTCACTGCAGGTTGCCTGGCTTGGCAATAGAAACGCTTGAGGGAAGCCTGTACTCCTTTGAAACACTGAACATTATGAGCTTTAGCTAATGGAATAGAAAATGTTAGGTTTAGCCCTCGATGATATCTCCTATGATGTTCCATCAAACCCTCCTCATGTGAAGGAGGTGATTTATTAGCAGAGATTGAATCCATTTGAAGGAAGTAGCATCCTTGTGCAGGAGCAGGCTCATCTGAGAGTTTCATCAAAGGAGCAGTTTACAGAGATGTTTTCTGTCTCCCAGCACTAACAGCTCACATGTCACTGCCAAACTTGTCATGGAAAAGCTTTTCAGAAAGTAGACAAACATTGTGGCAGCCTTGGAGGAGCACAGCTCTCTGTAGGCTCTCCTTTGCCTGCAGGAAACCCACTAAATCTACCTGCCTTCCCAAACTATTAGCACAGGCTGGATTTCTAGATTAGTTCAATGCACAAAGGTATGGTGAATTCAGCAGGATTTCTGAGCCACCCCTCTCCTGAGGGACCTGTTTGCCACTTTGTACACATCTGAGCCTGAAATATTTGTCTTATTTACACACACACACACACAAAACAACCAAAAACCAACCAACCAAACAAACAAAAAACCCCAAACAAACAAACAAAAACCGAAAAGAAAAATTGAGAGAGAGAGAATAACCTAGGATATAGGAAACAAAATAGTCCTTACAAATACAGTGGAGTTGGTGAGGGTCATGGTGCTGATCCGGCCATGCCACAGTGCCATGCACTCAGAGGAAACTTCTGAACAAGGGCTCTGATGACATTTGGTATGGGAGACAACACAACATTTGCTGTTTCCTCCTATTTCCATCCTAATTAAAGAATTGCTAATTCCAAACCTCCTCTGTCTCTCTCATGGAGTGCACTGACATGCTTTTGCAGAGATAAGGAAGCTTGCAAATGATCAGCTCGGTGGTTTCCTACCTGCCCAAATCCCACAGGATGTCTGTGCTCAGAACAACTTGGTTCCTGTTGCAAGATCAGCCTCTGTGAATCTGCACCGAGTGCTGCAGTAGAAGTGCTGTGAGAAACATTTAATCCTCATTCTTGTTTTATAAAAGGATCAAAATGCTCAGCATGTTGACAATTCAAAGGTTTAGCAGTCCCAACAGCCAAGCATCGGAGCACAGAAATACATAGTGCAGGCTTAAAACTTGAATATCAAAATGGTAGAAGAGAGGAGGTAAAAGGGAAAAACCCCTACTCATTCTGTATTGCAATGGCCCACTCCTGTTCTGTACTGATTTATGAATATAAGAAAAGTGCTTTCTTGTACGTTGCCTTGGTTATCCAGTCGCTCTCTGTATGAATACATTTGCTCGGGTCAGTGTGGGCCTCCCAGGAAAAGCACAAGGGAAGGGAGCGATTGGCTCCAGTGACACAGAGCTTAAGGCTCATGATACCGAAAGCAACGTGGCTCTGTTTGCCCAGCTAATCTTTCCTCCGGCTGCACCCAGCCCTCAGCTGGGTTTTGCTCAGCCTCAGCCTGAGCCTTCAGCCACAGGAGGCTGTGCCTGAAGAGTGCTCGTCCTGCCGGGATGGAGCCGGGTGTGCTGAGGTGCCACCCTGTGACACGTCACCCCTCGGACCCCAGCTGCCAGCAGGGCAGGTGTGTGTCTCTGCTGCCTTGCCCTGCAGAAAGGTCCCCCCTTGCCAACAGACACCTTGTGCTTCCATCTCTACCCAAATCTGCCCTCAGCCTCCCGTAGGGCTCACTCTGCCCACTTCCCCCCTGTTAGCACTCCTAGAGGGAGGAGAGGAAAAATATCAGGCATCTCTCCTCATCTGGGTATTGCAAATCTGTTTTTTTAGGAAACATCTACCGAAATAGTCTTCCCAGGCAATCATGGAGCCCCCACACCCTGATGTGAAGGACATGGCAAGGCGGTAAGCACGGGCTGATTGCATTTGCTGAACAGCGGTCACCCTCTCCCTGGCTGCTGACCTTTAAAATGTCAGGCTCCTCATTTAGAAAGCAACAATTGGGTTTGAAAAGTTTTAAGTGTCTGTGTTCTGCTCCAGCCACTTTTACAGACGGTGTTTTGCAAGAACGTCTCCCACTGCTCGGTTTTCCTTTCCCCTTCATCTCCTCAGGATTTCAGCATTTAGCACCTCGTTTGCCCACACTGCTCTTGTTATAGGAGAATATAGTATTCTTTAATAGGGATAGTTCCACTTTTATAACTTCTTTTCAGTTAATTCTTCCTCCTGGTAAATGCTAGAAAACCATTTTCCTTTTTATTTCCAGCTTAGAATATTCTTTTCCAAGATCTAAACTCTGCTGTTTCCTTACAACTAGATTACAGGATGCAGAGGAGAGGAAACTTGTTTGGTTCCTTTCTTTGAAAAATATAAATATTTTGTCTTGTTTTTACAGTTTTATGCAAGTACTTCCATTTATAGCACACACTTTTTCCCCCACTATTTGACACATCCGGAGCGTGTTAATTGATACCACTATGGCTCCAGCTACAAAAGGATAACAAGAAAATTCTGCACGTGCCTGTGTTTTTATATTGCTACAACCTGAGCTCCATAAAGCCCAGGGACAGACTCGCATCCTCCATCCCCTGCTCCGGGTCTCCAGTTTGAAACGGAGCCAGGCAAGCTGCCTACTCAGGCAGAAGCATTTCAGATTCATTCATGGCCCATTCCTGCCCCTCCATCCTTCCTTTCCTCTTATCCCACCCCATGGGGATGTCACAGGGCTTGATGAGTGTTGCACATTTGCTCTCTGCAGCTGGTGCTGGTGCCAAGGGAGGCGGCAGCGATGGCAGCTCTGTGGCTGCTCCCGCCTGCCAGGGGTACAGATTGCTGCCCCATTTACTGTTATTATTATACTGTGAGGAGCCTATTAATGTGAATACACTAATTTTGGTAAATCTTGAACTATTTATCAGTATTAATTCAACATTTTTTTAGAAGATAGGGAGGCGCAATGAAACAAAGAAAGCAACCAATGGTTGCCTACAAAGGCGAGGAAGGAAAAACAGCTCTGCTTAACAAAGTGTAGCATGTATGAAAGCCAGCAAACCAGCCAGCTGGAAAAGTAACATCTCCATGATGAACAGAAAATCCTTTGGAAAGGAAAATAACCCTCACTGTACTTACTTTTATTAGCAGACCAGGCACAAACCTGTGCTTTGGCGCTGGCACAGCAGAGCAATGCACAACTGAATCACGATGTGCCTAAAGAATACACAGCTTCCATAGGCTCCTGGAGTCAATTACTCTGGCTTCAGGAAAAGAACCCCCATGCTCACATGCCAAGCACCAGAAGCACCCAAAAGCACACACTCTGATCATTGCTGATAGCAACGCCTCAAAATCTGGTCACTTTTACAGGGTGAGGTTGGAAGACCATGAGTAACAACAGCGCTGAACCCACTTGTGCCTGTGCTGTGCCAGGATGGGTCCCTCAATACCAACAGCCAATGAAGGCGGAACCTTGGCAGCAGGAACTGATCTTGGATCCAAATCCCAAGTCCAGGCTGAGTCTCTGCTTGAACCTGAGCCCAGCGTGTTCCAGCCCTTTAATGTTCTGCTGAGCGGCAGCATGGGCAGAGCATCTTCTCTAGCAGCTGACACACAGCTCAGCCCGTGGTGCTTGGCCAACACACAGGCAGGTTTTACCCCTGCACTGAGGATGCAGCAGGGCCATAGAAGAGAAAATTCCACTCAAAAAATAATTTAACATTACTTCCACCTGTAAAACTTTCTGAAAGCATCACAGGCTTTTCCCAGAGCAGCACGCTCCCTTCCCACAGTGTGGACAACCAGCCATGAAACCAAAGACACTAGGGATCCAGCTTCTCATGTGCATGAACATCCCTTTTCACTCTTTGCTAACACATCCTCCCAGGAAAAAAATTATCTGTTCCTGTCCACTAGATTATCCTTGTTGGGAGTTACAGATCCAGGTGTATCATTGTTTCAACTTCGAACATGTCTTTCCCCATCGCAAGTCGGTAAGATCCTTCTTTTCCTCTCTTCAATATATGTTATCTTGTATTTTAAAAGAGTAAGAAAGAAAAACATACACATGATTTATAGCTGTTCCTGGCCAGTTGCCTGAATGCAGGCTGCCAGAACATATTTTCTCACAATTGTCTGGCAAAAATTGCTAGCAAATTATAAGGATAACTTGCGGCAGTGTATTCGTTCTGGATTTAATTTTTACCTTATTTAATTTTAACAGCTATAATAAAAAATCTTAAATAAGTACAGCTGATCTGCAGAAGATACCTAATTAAAAACAATGCCAGAGCCCAGTGCTGTCTTGCTCCCTCGGCAACAGGAGTAGAGGACAGCATGCAAGCAAAAAGGCAAAAGGAGTGATTTTCTCCACTCAGGATATGCTTCACTTTCCCTGAGGGAACTTCCCCTTAACTAAACTGAAAACCAAACATAGGAACATCCTGCTAACAAGAGAGAGAAGTAGCAATAGAAGCTCTAAGTGAGATTGAGGTTCAGTAGCAAGAGAAATAAAGCAAGCTGAGGGTCACACAAGAAGCCTGTGGTGGTGGCAAAGGCAATTTTAGGAGTTCCCACAAAACCTCCAGGTGGAAGTGACCCAGGTCACCTTCACCTGGGTGTGTATTGCCACACTGCACCTTGTCACTCTTGTAATACCCTGGGGGCACACAAATCCTACCACTGATCCAGTTAAAAATGGTAAAACATCCAAGCTGGAATATCTCTCCACCAAAGGCAGCCTCGTGCACAAGTGCTCCCCTGGGAAATTCATTGGACACTGATGAGAACCTTTGCATTAAAGTCATCTCACAGCCACCCCATGCCTTGGAATGTAGTGTGGGAAACATTTGTGGCAGTGACACTTTCCCACCAAGAGACCGGGACAAAACCAAGACATTTTCAGTCTCAGTTATGGCACATGTGCCCAAAACTTGCAAGGACAATGTCTGGGCAGGAAGATGCAGAGTGCACTGTTGGCTCTGGAGCCTGACAAAGTCCTGCTGCCCTGCACAATGTCTGCATCCCCCAGATAAGGGACATGTGTGGGCAGCAGGGATGGTAATACAGAACAGGGAACAGCAGCTGAGATCCTTCACACTAATTTCTAGCAGAGAAATCAGATACCACAAGGGTTTAATCAAAATGCTCAAAGCAGAGCTGCGCCTAATTTTGACATACAAGAAAGCAGCAAGCTCTTTGCCTGTCCTGTGTGAGAGGAGAGCATGTTGCCTGATGAAGAAGAGAGCTACACAAGGCAGCTGGAGCTCCACACTTTGTAGAGTTCAACTCACTCAAAGGGCAAATGTCTACCCTAGGAGCTTGGCCCTACACACAAGTCATGTCCCATGGTTACTGCCACACATCAGTTGAGTTCCCAAAGCCTGCAGTCAGCTGCACCTGTTTAATATGCCAGGATACTACAGCAAGCCAAGCTGCAAAAGTTCTTTCCAAGCATTTCAAAATTTTGTATCTGTTGGGAAAAAAACAAAAAAACCCAAACCAAACAAACTCCATGACCCACCACCCACAAGAAAAAAAAAAAAAAGGAAAAAAGAGAATAATTTAGCTGGAGGAATATTGATTTGCTGTATCTACTTTGAAAAGCTTCCTAGATACAGCAAGATGAGATATTAATGAGATGGATCAAAAAGCACTAGAGAGTTAAATCCTCAATGTCCATCATTTCCCTGGCTTGCCATTATAGCCAGAGTTTTCCTTTCCCTTGTGTAGTCATTTCCACACAGAACAGACCTTCCTACAGATACCCACCATTCCTGACATCAGAGCACAGCACTGCAGTAAGGTTGGGCCAACGCTCACAGCTCCATCCCACAAGCTCTCTGTTTCACTGTGGTGGGGGAAGCATCAGATTTCCCACCAAACCTTCACTATTTATGTCCCTGTCTGCAGGTATCAGGTGCACCTTGGCAGTCCCACAAAGTGCTTGTGGCTGTCACAGCTATTTTGTCTTTCTTTCCCCTTTGATGTTTGCTGCCCACTAACACAAGTGCTGTGGGTGAGCCAGACCATCAGGACATTCCCAGCACCTGACCCACACAAGGAGCTGCAGTCACTCGAGGGCTTGTGTCATGAACTCAGACAGAGGAGATGTCAGGCCAGATTTGCACAAAGACTGACCCATCAATAAGGAAAATACAGGAATATAATGTTTCAACTGAAATGGCCTTCAGGATAGCTACAGCTGTGGTTCTCCAGGCCAACAATTTCCATACTCTGGAAAAGCCAGGGCAAGAACCACCACTTTGAAGACACTAACAGTAAAGCTCACATCTTTTGGGTAGGGTTTACAAGGAGGTAACAGCTCATAATATTTTTAATGCCCTTTGCTCGCCGTCATGTCATGTAGACACATTCGCTGTGCAGCCCCCAATTAAATCTCTCAACTTAGGCTCCAGAAAGAAACGTCTTAAAAAATCCTCTTGGCTAATCGAGCATGTTTTCAAAGTCTCCTTGGAAAACCATGATCCCTTATTCCCACCCGCCACAACTTGCAACATGGCCATTAAATTTTTTAAAAGAATCTATTCTATTTACTCCTATCCAGCCTGAAGCCACTAATGAGATTAGCAAAAGAAAACCTGTATCTCCCAGTCCACAAAGGAAAGAAGAAAACACACCCCATCTTTGGGTTGCATTGTATGTCAGACCTTAATTGGTGCTTTTCAAAGCAAAGCAGAGTCTTTGGAAATGCTGCCCAACAGATCAAATGTTCAGCCACAAATTGCCAGGCTAAAGCAGCAACCCCTGCTCAGTGTCCCCTCCCCACCTCTCTTGGGGACACTCACAGACTGCTGTTTGTTTCCAACTCTTTGTATTAAAGAAACTGAAAGGAGGAGCCAAGCAAGAGAATGGATACAGCAGAAAAAGAGCATTGCCTCTAGAAATGGGCAGGCTCCATCACACATACAAACCCCACCCTAAAGGCTGAAGACAGCTACGCTGCCCCACTTCCCAGTGCAACACGACTGCATGAATTAGAGCCCAAACATGGGCACCTCTTTGGCCTGACAGATCAACATTTACTAAGCACAGGAAACAACATCTCCTGAGGGCAGGAGGTTTGACAAAATGTGGGAGGATGCACTCGGGCAGGCAGATCTGAAGCTCTAATGGGGATAAACACAGACAGCAAGAAGGCTCAGCTGATGGGTCAGGCTGGAAATCCAAGCATGGGGCAGATTGATGGGTGGTTTCCAATGCAAAAGCTCTGATTTAGGCTGCTCCTCCACATCTGACCCCTCTGGGAGGGTCCAGCAGAGAGCAGCATTCAGTGGTGGCCCCAGGGCTGACACTCCTGCCCAGACAGCACTCCTAGGAAGATGACCCTTCAGGGTGGCATCACCGTTTGAGTTTCTAACAGACTGAGATGCAGCCTAATAAGTGTGAAGGTGTGAAAGCCTGTGTGTTTAGGTATCTGACTAACTTTGAGATTCAAATCCATTTATTGCCAACGCAGAAATGTCAGGAAGCCTTGAAGGTTACAGCAGTTAATGACTTTTCCCGTGGGTTTCACTCAGCAGCTGAATTTTAGAGAGAGTGGAGAGAAAGGCTCAGCATCCATGAGAAGGGAAGGTGCTGGGCACAGAGGGCAGCCAGGAGATGCCAGCACAGCTCTGGGGAGGATCAGCTTGCAAATATGCTTTACAGTCACAGGGCAGCAAGTACTGCAGGCAGCACACACGTCTGAAGGAGGCCAAATATTCAGTGAAGCTGAGTTTCTAAATTATTCTTTAAGTCAGGCTTGATATTCTAGCTGCAGGTTTTGCAGCAGAAGGGCAAGGACACAGGTGATGGCCACCAGCACTACAGTGCACCTTGAATAATGAGGAAAGGGCATTCTGCACAATACCAGTCAGGCACATCAGCTGTCTGCTGAAGTGTCAGCATGACAGTTGCACTCTGTTTAAACAGAGAAACATTCCTTGCTGTTTATAACCCTCCAATCCCATTCCCTGCACACGGTGGTCACAGTGAGACCAATAGTGCCTCCACTCTCCACTGTCCATGAAGGCTCTCACTCATGAAGGTACTCTCTATTTTGGTTGCCTGCTCTCTCAGCAGAAAAAAGCCTTAGGAACAGGACAGGAATAACCATTTTAGACAGTGATGGGCCATAAATTGATGCTGTGCAGAAACAGGTGGGATATGGGCCCTTCTGTTGTGGAAATGAAAGTTCATATGCTGGCCACATCACTGGCTTGAGTTCACAGGGGAGTTTCTGGGCTAGGTCCAAACCTTGCCCAGCTCAAACCTTCTCTGGCTTAAGCCTTGCACAAGGGCAAACCACGTGTGGGCCCAGATTAAAGCAGGACCGAGGCATAACTTTCAACCTGTAACACACAGGGATTCATCAGTTAATGAAGTCCTAACCCAGTGCACCCAGTTCAAGGTCTGTAGAATTAAGGTGGTCCAGCCAAAAAAAGCACAGAACCACCCCTTGATTCTAATGTGAATTTGTTAACAAGAGGTGACATGAGAAGAAAAACAGGTCCTAAAAAACTCCCAGCTCTTCACTTCAGCTGCTCACAGCATGCACCAGATACCTGTATATCTTTGAAGAATAAATAAAGCAGGCCAGAAAGGGCATGAGCAGCCCATGAGGGAAGTGCCCTTTCAAGCCAGTCAGTGATGAAAAATCAGGTAATAGAATTGTTTCCTAGGTTCACAGTGGCAAAGAAGCCTTGGACACACCCAGTGACAGCCAGTAGTGCATGGCCAACAACAACCTTTCATAATTTCTACGTTATCTCAAAATTCATCATCTGGTGGATAGGCTTGTTTATTATTTTGGGAACAGCATGTCCTGATTTAAACAGATGTCATCTCTTCAAAACCATTTGTTGTGAACTTTGCAAGGACTTGGAAGGGTAATTGAATATACAATAGAGTGAGCTTGGGAATGATACAGAAGTCCAAATAACTGAAGACAGATTCAAACTTTCTCTTTGTAAATAAAGGTCATTGTGCAGTCTTACAAGGTGTCTTTTGATTATCACATGAAATCTAGGCTATCTAAATGCAAATTTTTTTTATTTATTAGGAAAAAAAAAAAGAGAAATGCATTTAGATTGGTCATCTGGTCATGGAAGAACCTACCAGATTTATCCATACTCAAAAAACCTGATTCATCGCCACATTTTTCCACTTACATGTGGGTGGCTGCTAATACTGGTTTTGTTATGCAAGAATTATAAATATTCTCACTGACAACTAATGATTTAATTTGGGCGCAGCAGCAGGAGATGAACAGCTTGAGGTTTTCCCGGCACGTGAGGAGCAGTACCCATGCAGAGGGTAATTACCTAGGACTGGAAAGACGTGGTTGTGATGAGTGATAGCCCATTACAACAGGTACAGCAAAGCTCCCGGGAGCTCACAGTAAAAGCATAATTGACAATAGGTGCAGAGTTGGGACTGTGGAAGGAACAGTTATATGTGCAACAGCAGACTTATTAGTTGCTCTGGCTCCTTTTATTCTGATATCTATATCTATATATATGGAGGTATCACAGCCCTAACTTGGCATCTTTTTAAGACCCAATAAAAGCACCCAGAGCTACAATGCCTTAATTTTTCATCCTCGATGCCTTTGGATGCCATGTTATTGAAGTCCCAGGTGCTTACCATTCATTCCAAGTCCTGTGTATTGTCCCAAAGGGCCTCAAGTTCATGGGGGAAGGTGGGAAGATAAATATTTCAAGTCTTAAAACCACCTTGTGGTTTATCACTCTAAAAATGGGGTCTTTGAACCATCTGCTCACCAGTGCCAGTTTTCTCCATCCCTCTCTCCATTCATGTACTCCCACACTGCAAGACCTGAAGAGGCACTTTCACCCCGTTTTGTCCCAATTTCTCTATTAATAACTAAGCTCAGCAAGAGACACTCAGAGTGAAAAGTGGAAAAGTAAATGTTTACACAATGGTCTGGGTTCGGTTGCTGTAAATTTGAGCTCTAAGCACATCCACAGACAAATGTACATTTCTTCCTGTCCTAGGCTCACTTGAGGTGATCAAAACAATTTCTCCAAGTGGGATCTGGAAAGGGTGGGTGAGACTTTGAGAGTTATTACCACCAAACAATCTGCAAATTTCCCACATCCTCAATGTCCTCAGAGGAACTGTCTCTGCCTACAAACGAGACACTGAGGACAGACACACAGCACTTGTGAAGGGCTGGAAATTGCTGGTAGCTTCACCCATGTGTCTTTTGGAGACCCAGCACACCAGGACGTGTTTAACCCTCTCTCCTGATGGCCCAGAACTTTCTTTGCTCTCCCAACACCATCCCTTCAGCAAGAAACCCAATCCGTGGAAGAGACCTCAAGCCTCATTCTCTACCTTTGGGTACTGGTGATTAGCAAGTCTGATTTCTGCTCAGGTGACATGACATGCCTCCATTCTTTAACATTTCAAGCTGGGGCTGAGAGATGTGCCTGAAGCTTTTCATTTGCTTGGTTTTCTTTTTCTGCCTTTTTCCATCTTTTGAAGCCTGTGAGCTCTGCATACCAAGGGGACAGCAGTGGCCTGGGCATCACAGCCACACAGAACAGCACTGCTGGGCTTTATGTAAAAAGCAGGGCTTACCCTACTCACATGGGCACAACCCCACTGCCAGCTGAGCAGGCTCCTTAACCCTTTTGTCAAGATGTTGATGTGCAAAGATATTCCTGTTCCCTGCTTGTCAGCGGCTCTCTATGTGCCCCCAACCTTTGTAGTGTAATTTGCTATGAGGCTTGTAAAGCTGGGATGTGCAGACTTTTCCTTACAAAGAATGGCAGCATAAATCTCCTTTAACGAGCTCTTAAGTGACTGTGTGCAACTATTTAAAGAACAAACCCTACTGGAACAGGAATGGGCACAATGCCATTGCCCTCGGTGTATCTTAACCAAGAAGCCCTTTCCAACAACCAATTCCTGCTGTATTCATGCTTCCTTTTTTTCCTTTATTAGCTCTGCTACGTCCTCTACAGGCCTTCAGCTGATCATCCAGACCAACTAGAAACTGAAACCTCCTCTCAGCGTTTGTACACCAGACCTCTATGTTAAACTTATAAGTGAACTTAGTTTAATACATGTTCACACTTTACTGTATTTCATTTTTTATAACAGCAGAAGCTATTCAAGATAGCACATGCTGAATGGCTTCAGTCCCACTCACACCTTCTCTAGAGAGAATAAATTCAAGGGAGAACCACAACAGTTCTTGGTACAGAAATTACAAGGACTGCAGTGATAGGAAGGTGCCAAGCTGACTGAACCACATCACTAACTCATCACTGGTCACTATCAAGTGAAATATTGCACCACCGTCTGCTTTTCCTGCCATTTTCTATAGTCATTTTATAACCATATGCCAAGTTTTTGGAGTATTTTCTATTGCACCTCTCCTCATCCATGGCAGAGATCCAGAGGAAACCGCCTAACCCGCAAGGACCCCCCTGGATGGGTCAGACTGATGGCCATTTCCATGAACAAGATCTAACAGTTATGGCAAACCCCACTGAAGTGAAGCACAGATTAAAGCTGGATGCACTTCACATTTAGTTACACTCAAAGCACGGGAGCTGGATAGTTGCAGTGAGTTGGACATTCCCAGATCAAACATCGGTTCTTGTGAAGCGGCATTTCGATAAGGAATCATTAGAAGTTTGGCTGTTCTGTCAAAATAAAACCGTCTTAATCTTTCAAAGAGAATCCTGGGCTATTTAATTGATTAGCTGCTTTATAATGAGAGGATTAAGTACACAGTAGATAACTGAGATGATTGACAGCTTTGCTGCACCAGCCTAAAACAAGATGCCTCTGTTTTCCCACCACATGCCAATTAAACGATTAAGTATTGTTTACTGGGACTGGGAGGATTACAAGACAGTAGGTGGATTTATTAGCAGAGAAAGGAAAAACACTCCTACGCAGAAGAAAAAGATTATTTTGAATGACTAACAGCCATGCCCCTGCAAAGCATGACTAGAGTTATTCACTGTCAGAAGGTTACACTCCCTTCTCCCTTTTTCAGACCATTTGCCATTTTATCCAGATATCTCCAATGTGCTCATCATTTCCAGGTGTCTTATGCAGACTGAGTTTCCCGAGTTTATCATGTAGATAGTTGTAAATTCAACTGCTTGATATTATCACTGGGGGGAAAGTTGGGAACTTAACACACATTAGAGTCAGAATCTCACTTTTCTGGGGCAAGAGACCAAGATGTCTTTTAAGAAGCAAGAGCTTCTTCATTAGTAGCCTCTTAGTACATGTAGGCACTGAATCAAATCACCTAAATACAAGCACCTCAGCATGGCAGGGGCAATAACATGGTTTAGCATCTTGCATCAAGAACATCCAATTTTACATGAATTAACAATTTATGTGGAGGAGCTTTGGAAAAAGGGGGAGGAGGGAGAAGCTCTGGAATTCAAGCGATCAGGCTCCATAGTTACCGTGTCTGAACCAGCCACATTGCTTTAACACAATACATGCCATTTTTACCCAGCTGGGAAAAAAACCCAAATCAAGATGCTGAAAAGATTTCCAAATTTATAACCTCTTGACTGTAAAAAGCTGCACATTAAATGAAATTATTCCTTAGGCTTACAAACCCCTCCTTTGTCTTTTAGGTGACCCCTTAATCATCTGATCTCTGCATGGCAAAAGTTAACTGGAATATTCTAGTTAAACTAGATAGCAAGAGCTAAAGTTTTCTTCAGCTTTTCCCTCCCCCCATTTCCTACACAGGTCTGTAAGAGTGGCTTTAGCACAGAGCAAGAGTTGCCAGCTCTGGGTAAAGCTGCCAGCACTCCCTGCCCTGGGAGCTCTCCCCAGTATGTCACCATCACACAGCACTGGATAATGATCCAGCTCAGATGGTTAATTAAAAAGAGCAAAGTCCCTGCCAGACAGGAACCTCTGCAGGTGTGGAGACCATGGAAGGATGTGAACAGAGTGAAACAATTTGGAAGCTGTGGACTTGTGTTTTTAGCAGCCTGTCCAGGGCTCAAGGCCCCTTCCTGGGATTTTGACAAAAATGGAAAGTGTAAGATTTTCATTTTTCCACAGGGCTGTGTATGGCACCTACTGTGAGACATGAAAGCAGCAGGCTGATGCTTCCACTGTTCCTTGGAGCTGTACCAGGTAAAACCATTAATAGTTTGAATTTCAACAGATCAATAAATTAAAGGCCAGGATGTCAAAGAGAAAATTCTGAGAAAGAGATCCCTAGTGGTATTAAATACAAAGATATTACCTCTGGCTCTGGAAACCTCTGAGCCCTAGTTTGCAGGGAAGCTGTACCAAGGGAAATATTCTTGCACATCTCCTGCAGCAGCTGCTGTGAGCTGCAGGGGGCTGGAGGGGGGTTGTGGGGAGCTGCGACCCCAAAAAGGCTGCAGAGGAACACACTGAGCTAATCACAAAGAGTGGCAAACTCTGTTATCCAGAGTTCAGCAAACATAAATGGCTGGTGAAGCTGGCCATTGTGGCTGGCAGGTGTTGTTTCAAGAAAAAGGCAGCATCTGGATAAATGTAGGGAAAACCACTGAAGGACATCCCTGAGATCACAGACACAGCTCTGCTCTGTGGGACTGGAAAGGAGTCACTGCAAGACTGACATGTGCTCGGGCACCTTGCCTTGCAGGAGACAGCATGGGGATAGAGGTGCCACTTAACTCCAGACTACCTTGTGAGAGCCTGTTATCCAGGTCATAAAGCCCTGTCTGCACGGCAGAACTGGTCCCATGGAGAGCACCCGCTGTGTTGTCCAAACATTGCAGCTGTAAGTCACTTGCACTGTGAGCAACGAGAGTGGAAGCAGAGATGGAGGTAACTCCCTCTTCAAAGAGCATTCTGCCTTACTAAGAGATCCATCTGTTTTCCCTGCAGTGCCTATCCAGGGTTAGGAAGTAGCAGGACAACTTTCAGAAGAGCAATTGCCTTCTTTGCCTAAGCTCAGTGGCACTGGTCTCCTCACGCCCTGCAAGCCCAGCACTCAGACCCGCACACCCTGCAGTGACAGATCTCACCCTTAGCAGTTCAAATACCATCTTTGGCAGTGAACCATCAATTTTTTTGTACTTTGAGTTCTGATTCTTCAGCCTCATTGCAGCTGTTATAATTTAATTGAGACTACGACAAAAGTGCAGTATTATTTGATAGCAGTCAGCAGAAATAACTATGTCAAAACTGGGATGTTAAAGTGTATGCTCTTAAGCTTTGTTCAGCAAAGTCACATTTGTTACTGAAAGGAAAAATCACTGGGTTTGATTTCAGCTGCCCTACATAGAGGCTGTCTCGGAGATTGGAAGGCAGGTCCCAAAGGAGGGAGGCTAAACATGGACTTAGCAAGGAACAGTTTTCCAGATTGAAGTTTGGAGTGGCATTTTCAACTTCAAACAGAAATGGGAAAAACTAAAGCAGAGAGTTTAAGTCGGTATCTCCGTGCAGCAAAGATGCTGACAGCTATAGTCCCAAAACCTCGTCAGACTTCTGATGTGAAGTGGCAGGTGAGACTTTGTGACAGGCTGGCAAGCCCAGCACTCAGTTCTGTGGGGCACTAGCCAGCAAGGCAAGTGGGCAGCATGTCTCAGAGGCAGCATCTAATATTTCATTGAATAAAACCTCTGTGTCTCCAATTACACAACAATTAAATGCTCAGGAGGCTGTGAACTGTGTCTGCCTGGGTGCCAAAAGCACAAACTCGTTTTTTCCCATAAGCAGCACTTGGAGTGCTCTCGTCCTGTTTCCCTTGCATTGCACAGCTGCTCAGCTTTCCAAGCAACAAATTTCAACATCTTATTCCTGTGTCACTTGTCCACATTAGCAGGGAATTTACTGTTTATATGCCAGCCAGATGACAGCATCTTTCACTCCCTTACCTAGGGGTGGTGAGCAATTGCACTTGTGAGCTCTTGCAGAAATCAGGTATCTCCCTTTTAAATCTGGAAGGGAATAAACAAACTGTCTCCTGTGCTCCTCTGCACAACTCTCCCATGTGTCCCTCTGCAATCACAAACAGTTTTGATGCATATTTAATTTTCTTCTTGTACAACAGGGAAAGAATAGATACAAGCTCTTGGGATTTTATCTAGGAGCTAAAATTAAACTGCTTTTCAGGGTGGAAAAAGATGCTGGGGTTGGACTCATTGACTCTTCTTTCCTTAAGCATGTTATGGCACAGCAGCTCCCTCCTTCCGAGTGAAGACACATCCATGTCATTCCCTATGCAAGGACATGGCTGGGCTCAGCACAGCTGTTTGGCTTTCCACAGACCCAGATTCAAAGCACACACCAATGCATGTTGCTCCTTGGTGCATGGGTCCAGTCATTCAGGAACCAAACTACTAATATTCACAGATTAGGTCTATTTTGCTAAGTTATTCCAAGATTACCAGGTGGTGGATCCTCACTTACCACTTACCTGGGATTTATTTTTATGGGGCTTTTTTGTGAAATTGCTCCAAATCTGGTGGATTCTGCCATGCTGATGTGCACACTAGTATCACTTCTGCTCTAAAAATATCTTTTCCAAAGAAATAACATAACATTTTATGATGCTTTGACTCTATCACTGTCAGACTCAGTAAACTGAAGGGCATTTAAACAGCTGGAAGTTACTATAAGGAAAAATGGTAATACTGACAATAGTCCAATCAAGAAATGTGAAATATGTACAGACTTACCATTTTTGTCAGCTCTTCTGAAAATCTAGAATTGAAAGAGAGAGAGAGAGAAATATTTTTACTGTATTGTTCAACATGAGAGGGTGAAGCCCTTTTTACCAGGGCCATGCTCAGCCCCACACACGGGGCAGGTCCACGCACTCCAGCCCCCGCAGAGCCAATTCATGTGCTTTACTGAGCTGCCAACACTCAGCTCATCTCCCCCAGCCCAACATGATGGACAACCACTGCCAGGGTAGAGTATCAACAGGGTTGCCTTTGGTGGAAATGCTTCCAGCAGTTCCAGCACCTCCCTCACAGAAGAAAGCTGAACCCAACACCACAAAAACACGCGTTAAATAAAAATTACAACAGCCATGCATCCAGTCCAGCCAATTTCTCTAGCATCAGTAATGCCTGTTGAAGCAAGCTTCACAGTTCTGCACTTCTAAAAAAAAATTATTTACAACAATCTCTTTAAAAGCGAGTCTCCTGCGTGGGAAGGAAATTATATTTAGACTTAAAACTATAGTGTGGAGGAACATCCCACAGAGGGGAATCAGATAGCCATTTCAGAAGGAAAAAAAAATCGCAATAACATGTAGTACTGTAGAATGTGACAGGGAGAAAGACAGCAGAAACAACTGCTATTTTTCTGACCAGTCTTCTCTGAAGAATAGCCCCCTGACACCATGCAGTTAATAGCAAAAGGCTTGTGCAAAGGCTGAAAACTTACAGGCTCCTGCCAAAAATGGCTGCTAGCAGAGGTTTGGCCGTAAATTGCCAAAAAATCAACATGCTCACAAACTGGGCAAAAAAGGTAAAATATTCTCATCACCTCTTCAGGCTTGACCCTATTAATTTGAGCAAAAGCAGAGATTTTGGTTTTGCAAAGAAATTTCCCTGTGGAGGGAACAAAAGCAGCAGCAAGACAGATCAGAGTCAGCTGTAAAATAGAATCTCTTATTTTCTGGGTCACAAAACCATTTAAAAAAAATCAGAAGAGAAACTGCTGCACAAAACAAGAAACCCAAGAGACAAATTGAATTGCAGAATATTCTATTTCACTGAATATGGCTTAATTAAGGAGCATTAATCATTCTTTTGTCTAAAGTTCTTCCCAGGCTATGCAGCCCACAAAGTCAAAGCTGGACTTTCTGGTGTACTTCAGCAGATGCAAAAATCCTCTGCTTGAGCCAAACCCAAGTGGTGGCAGTCACTGAGTCCCAGCTTCAAGAGAGGGTCATAAAAACCCTACAAGGATTACAGCTTGTAACTACTTCAAAACTCCTTTATTTTTGGGCTGACCTTCATTTCTTTTAGAGCAATTAGAAGGGTTTTTTTTTGGGAAAAACCTACCTGTGTCCTTACTTATGGATTTCATTGAGGTTTTGAAGGGCCAGCTAGTCATGGCTTGTCTATAGGAAGAAGGAATAAATCCCAGCAGGACCCCAGTAAGCTGTGTGGCTTTAGCACACATTCCTCAGCTGTGCCAAGTATGCCCTGACCACCATATGAAATATTCATCTTTTCATGGCTTTGACATGCAATTCCTTGCTCCTCATGAGCACCTCCAGATGAGGTACTTTTCTTTCTAGATGCTGATTATTTCTGGGCTGTTTGTTTCAACACATCCTTATGTTATCCTTCCCACTGGTTTGAAACAAAGACATTACAGCCAGTCTCACACAGAAGCAGCAATGCCTATTTTAAGGTCCTGTGGGAGATCAACACCCCACTCAGCACAGCTGAGAGAGGGACAATGGGAAGGCAAACACAACAGGTGAAATGTAACTTAAATGGGGAGAAAGGCTTAGCCTGCAGTGCTCTGCTCCATGGAGCTGTTAACCTTGCAAGAAATGCTTGGAGCAATGAGGGGAAAAAAATCAGAAATTAAAGAAATGTTTAGAAATTGAAATATTTATGTCCAGATTCACTAAGTGAACATTTTAGAGCTTTAACTCCCCAGATATCCCTTAGAGGTATGACTACTGTAAATGAACATGTTGATGAAAGATCACATTGGCTGTATTACTTATCAAAGTTTATTCTACAGGACCAAGCTGCTTGCTTTTTTTATTGCTAATGAGCAGGATTTATTCTTCCAACTTAATTGGACCACGTAAAATTTGCACACATAAAAAAAATTTAAAGTGGAACACCTGGAGGGAAAGCAATTTAAGATAAAGTCATCTGTCAGCACAGGCAGGCACCGCATCAAGGTATGAACACTGGAATGAGCATTTGGGAGGCTGATAAAGATGTAATATACTCTGTGATAGCTTGGTAGTGCTGCCAAAAGTGCTGCTGCTGTGAAGCTCCACGATTTATGTTCTAGCTCATCAAACAAGAGTGCCCTCCCACACACAGCCCAAAGACACCCTCCGTTCAGGTCTTGAATTAGTTGTTCCACCGCAGGAAAGAGGTGGTGTGTGCTTTCTGCAAGGGAAAAGTGTAACAGCTGCTGATGGAAGGGAAACCACAGCCCCTAACACCTCTCCTATGGACCAGAGGGCAAACCCCCAAGGGCAGCTTGGTGCCAGGCTCACAGGGAGCCTGGGGAAATGAAAGCTCCAACCAGCTCCAGAAGAAGGAGCGAGGATGCTGTGTCATCTCCAGCAGAGAGGCTGCAAAGCCAGTCCCCTCTGCAGGCTCTCAGCAACTCCATCGTTGATACTCTCACTCAGCAGCACAGTCACCCAGACTTAGTCAAGGCAGCAGCCCCGGAGGTCAGTGAGAGGAGGTAATGAAATATTGATGGTGAAACGCCCTGTCCTGCCAGGCCCTCGGCAGGGATTGGCTTCCCACGCCTCCACCCCAGTCAGGACCGGCCCCAGTGGGCGAGGGCTCTGCCAAACAGGAGCCAGCAGTGCTGCACAGCCTGACCAGGCATGCTCTTTCCACTCCATCACCCCCAGTTCTCCAGCCATCCAGGCAAGGCATTATTTTCAGATGGTAAATGAGAAATTATCCAGTTCAAGAAGTACTACTGCAACCATCTCCACCATCAGCTGTGCTTTGAAGCTCTTAAGCAAGTCTCCTGAAGCACAGGCTAAGTCTCAGGGTGAGCCCAGAGGATGCCCACAATATGGGCATTAACCCATTTTATAGGATTTACACAGGTAATGCATGCACTCTTCTGTCTGCAGCATACTTAGCCCATTTGCCAGATGTTTAGATGAATATAAGCACTATTTTCTCCAGAGCAAGGAATTTCTGTCAAGATTTCCAATAGGTTTTCTTTAAATATGTTTTAGCTGTACTCTCAAATGGCTACTACAGATATTTGACTGGCAGAGGTAAGCAATTCAAAACCCTAGTGGTAATAATAAACTTGGAAAAAATTGATGGTTTCAAATTTAAACATTGAGTTCTTCCTTCTCAAAGCTCTGGATGAGAACATGCGACACTGGAGGCTGCTTAATGGAGGTTTTCTCACCAATTTTATTAAATTCACACAAGCACTCCCCTAAGAAACCCAAGAATTATTACAGGGTTTGTAGAGTTTATTATCCCTTCACCAGGTTAATATGATGTTATTTAAAATAGAATGCAGCTGAGTTGAAATTTTGTTTTCCATCATAATCTTGGTGCAGTATCAAGGACAAACAAAATCAAGTCTCATGCATGTGGAAAGCCTATGGATGAGAAAGCATCCAGAGACCCACATATACCTGAAAAATGATTAATCTGCTCAGTATGTTCCTATATTCCTGCTCCTCTCCCTACAAGTCTCAACACCCTCTTTGGAGCTGAGATAAGGCTTTATATCAGGTTTGGCCTTTAGTTCTCTAACTCAAGGTACGAGGAGGATTTTCCTCTCCTACAGCCTCTCTGTGTTGCTCTTTCTGTTAATAATGTGAGAAAATAATGACCTGAAGCTTTGTCACTTTGGGCTGCATCTTCAGGCATCCCCAGGCTAAATGAACATTTCCCCATGCAAGGAGAAAGGTTTGATTTTGGTGTTTCAGTAAGGAATATGCCAGTGGTATGGAAATACTGTCCCATCTGGAGTGGCTCCCCACAAAACAAAGCAGCTGCAGAGCTCCAGGTCTCTGGGCATCCTTCCCACTTCAAAGCAGATCTTTTTCTTCTTCTCTTCCTCCCCAAGAGAAGAGCAGCTGACACCATGTCCTGGCCCCTGCTTTCTCTGTTACCTTCCCTTCAGACCTTACCTAGCTGTCCTAAATAAAAGTTGCATGAGACAGGTGAGAATCGCATTTGATGTTCTGACCTGCTGATATTCAGCACTAGAAGTTACTTATTAGCCCTCATTTCAAGCACCCACTTGCAAAGCCCTGAAGATCAGAAGGGAAAAGATGGGCTCTCCAGTGTGATTATGTACCTTGCAGTGAGCAATCGCTGAAGAAAGAGAGCCTGGCCCTGCCCCGACCCTCCTCTCCAGCTGTGCCCTGCAGGCACGGCTCGAGGGAACGATATTGGAAGGATTTCACAAAGGAAGAAAAAGAAGGAGGAAAACAGACCTCCCGGTTCACTCTGAAATGTAAGAAGGTGAACAAAGACACAAGAAGGGGAGTGAATCAACCTTAAAAAAACCTCCAGCAAACAAATCAAAATCAGGAAGGAAAAAGGTCAAAGCAGAAGAGGATTGAGAAGGGATTCCTGAGATTCCTGTGGCTGCAATAGCTTTGCTAGTAGGGGATGCACTGGAAATTGTGTCATTAACAAAATAGTTGAAAAACTGACAGTTCTTACATCTACATTTGGAAACGCACCCTTGGCACAAATCAAATTCACTGCATCTTCTATCCACACATCTTGCTCAACCCCTTGGGGCTGAAGAAGTGCAAATCAGATCTGGCCATGTAAGAGAGTGTGTAAGAGGAGCCATAAGTAGGAGATATGGATTTGAAATTATCTTTCTGACCCTGATCAAGGAAGAAAAAAGTCAGATAAGGGTAAAAATTAATTTTCAGAAAAAGACAGGGTAGATAAAACAAAAAGCTTCATCTGACCTGAAATGAAGGGCCCTGCATTCTTCATGAGTATTTAAAATAAAGCCAAAACTCAATGCATTTAGTCCCCATTTGCAACACCAGAAAGGGGGACAGCGATGCCAGTGTTGCTTGGAGCACACAGTGCTGCCCTGGGAATGCTGACCCACACCCATGGGCTGATCCTTATGGAGCATCTTCACCTGCAGCTGCTGTGACTGACCAGGCCTTACATGTGCTCACACTCCTGCTGTCATGCAGGCTTTTGACAGTGACTTGAAGGCAGAAGGAGATAAGCAAGAACAATTGGTCAGCCAGCACTGAAAGTACTCCCAGAATGAGCAATACCTGTCTAGACATTTCCTACGCCTTGGGAGCCATCCACCTCAGCTCTACACTGCACAGGCACTCATTCACACTCAGCAAATGTGGTCTCACATTGGCTTACATGCACATAATATACACCCACATAATATATTCTCCTTTTCATAAGCCTTGTGACATTTGAGGATATGTTCTTGACTGGAAATGCCACCACCACCACATGCAGACTTGAACAGCAGTTGAGGATGACAGTTTTTCCTCATGGGTATAGAAAGCACTAGAAATCTGGTGTCTATCCACAGCTTGTGCTGTGAGTGGTAATACCTGCAGCAGATTGCACATGCTGCCAGTCCTGAGCCTTAGGCTCCTGCAGTCTGAGCGAGTCCATGTGTAATCCAGACCCAGAGACAGGCAACTGAGACAGTACTAGGATGGGTACAGACTCCTTGCTCAATCCCAACCCCTTATGCTGATTTGACCAAAGTTGTAAAAGCTGACCATTAAATTCAAATTGATGTTTCTCAGGTTCCTAGAACAACACATCACCTCCACTTCTACTACCACCACTGAAGAGCACCTCTTATTCCCTGGTATTACTTGCTGGCTATTTTTGGTAACGGTTAGGACTTAAGTACGTTCTTCATTAGATTGTTACCAGGGTTCAGGTAATCTGTAACTTTAGCTACTTTTTACACTTGGAAACCTGTAGTTTTGAGCTGAACTATTGAGCACTATTCAACTTTTTTTAATCCTTTACTTAAAAGGCCACAGGCAAAATAAAAGAAAAGCAGTGATGCCAGCCCAAAGTTATGACTCATCCTTCTAGTGGTAGTAGCCAGCTTGATGGGAGAAGCCATCTATCCTCTTGTTGAGTTTTGTTCTTCTTCAGCCCTCAGTTTTGTCCCACAACAGCACAGTTTTGTTTCTTTGGTGAAAAGAACACAGGGAACTTTGTTCTGACCCACCAGCCACTCCCGTGGTGGAGTCAGAACAAGAACACTGGGAACGGCTGAGTCACAGGAAAGCCAGAAGAGGAAGAAAAAGTGACTAAGGTGCTATTAGTGTCAGAGCCATCTTATCTAATTCATAGTCAAACCCGAGCTTAACCCTCCCCCCCAGCCCCCAAAGAACTGCCTACATAACACACCAGCTCATGCAAGTGTGTTACTTAAACGTAAAATCTTACAGGTCTTTTACTTCATCCTCCCCCACCAAGAAGCTGCTCTGCTGCGAGGCTGGGACTCGCTGCTTCCCCAGCACATCCACACAATGCAAGAATGTGAAGGAGTTAATTGGAAAACAGGCTCTTATTCCTGAGCATTCAGTGGCATGCTTGTTACTCTCCTGCTAATGAAAGTGAAAATTAACCTAAATACATGTTCCGTGTTTAAACCCTTCTTAGGAAAGGGGGGTCTCGCAGTACACTTGAAGAGCCTATTACGGTGAAGCCACAGCTTCAATTGGCATTGCTATTGTGACTGGAGAAAAAGGAGAGAATCAAGTTCTAAGAGAGGACCCCTAAGCCCTCAAATCTTACATTTCCAGCATCCATTTCTACTTTCAGCAGGGGAAAAAGGGCTTTCAGTACCATTGTGAAATGGAAAAATGATCAGGAGCTGCACACCCAGCTCTATTGTACTTCTCACTGAAATAATACAATACTGTGTTTCCCATTCTGAAAGTTCATGGCTTGTTTTCTGAGCTCAAACCTCAGAGAGGAAAAAAAAGATAGCAAAGTTCAATGGATAAGATACCATTTGGTGGTAATACAGTTCTAATTCAAGAACCTCTTTTGTAAACTTAAAGTTGCTCCCCAGTTTTTTTTGTTTTTTGTTTTTTTGGGGTTTTTTTGTATTATTATTTGTATTTATAATTGTATTTATGCTTTGAGGCCCAGATTCCAGACTATTGTAAAATATTGACAGTTTCAGGGCAGATTAAAAAACAAACAAACACCAAAACCAGAAGAAAAAAACCAAACAAAAACCCAAGAAAAAACCCCACTCAAGTTAACTTAAAAGACATAAGGGTATTAGTTGCACTTGTCCTTTCTGTTTCTCCCTGGAGCTGCATTCCCCCCAGCCTGCAGCTGCCCACCTGCCAGCCCATTCCACAGGGCAGAACCATCCCATCCAACTCTCTGCTCTCCCAGCTGCCTCTGGCAGCTCACTAAACACAGACCCAGGGAACCAAAATGCCTATCAGCCCAGGGTGCTCAGAGATGGAATGAGTTTTGGACTCTCCAGCCCATGCCAATGCCTACAGGGGACATGGTAGAAGATTCAGGAAATTATTTAGAAAATGCAAGGGCTTGTTTGAAAGAGCTACTACTGCCTATCCTTTCTTTGAGGAGGCTGGAGGAGAGCATGAGTTATCCTTTACTACAGCCAATGCCTCAGTAGTTTATTTTTGCATTCACTACGTTTTTGGGTTTTTTGTTTTTTTAAGCTGGGAGTTAGCAAAGCTGAGGATCTATGTGTTTAATTACTGGATGCTGTAGAAAGACTGTGTAATTACACCGTTTGCACTCTGGCTGATTCCACCCCATTCTCCCAATTCATTTAAGTGCAAATAGCCTCGTTAGCTCCCTAATCAGAAAATCTATAAATACAGCAGTTGAGGCTGTCAGCGCATCCCTCCCAGCCACCCCAAAGCGGGGAAAGGAACCCGGAGTTCTGCACTCCATTCAGTCAAGCTAATACCAGGATTAAGGACCTACAGGGCATTCCCATCCCACTTGGTCCAGTGGATGCAGGACCTGGGGAAAAGGCTGCAAAACCTGGGGTGCACATCCATGCCCAGCCTGTTCCGAGGGTGCAGGAAACAGGGTGCACACTAATGATCAGCCAATCCAGGGAGTTCCAGATCCTGGCAAGGAGATGAGGGATACAAGCTACATCTCCATGCCCGGTCCGTCAAAAAAAAAAAAA
>VXBX01001532.1:313302-404343 GCA_013400415.1 Scytalopus superciliaris
CAGGACTTGGGCTCGTACCCAGCCACTTTGGGGTACAGGACTCAAGAAAGGAGGTACAGGATCCAGACTGCACCCCATGCCCAGCCGGTCCTGGAGATGCAGGACCAAGGTGCACCTTATTCCCAACTCTCCCAGCGAGTGCAGGGCAAAGGGGCACGGGACCCAGGCTGCACCCCTAGTGATCGGCTAATCTAGGAGGTGTCAGCCCTGCCCAGTCAGCCCAGGGGCACAGAATCTAGAAGGGGGTTACTGGATCTGGGCACCCCTACGCCCAGCCAGCGCGGGAGATGCAGGACCTGGGCTGTATTCCATCCCCAGCCAGCCGGCGATGCCGGATCCAGGGAATAACCCCGATGCCAAGTCGCTGGTGGGATGCAGGATCCGGGGTGCACCCCGTGCCCACCCAAGCCTGTGCTTGCAGGACTCGAGTGAGCCAGGGAAGCCGGGATGCAGCCTCTTGCCCGGGAGGTGCTGGACCCGGGAAAGAACCGCGATCCCGAGGGGGTGGGATGGGTGCGGGACTCGGGCAAGGGGATGCGGGACCCCCACGCCCCGCCAGCTGCGGGTTGCGGGACACGGGGTGCAGCCGGTCCGTGGCGCGCAGCGGGAGAGGAGCAGCCGCGCGTCCTGGGCAGGGAGGGATGCGGGAGCCGGGGCGCGGGGCGCGGGCAGGGACCACTCACATCGAGGATGACGGAGGTGCCCTTCCTCTGGGCGGCGGCGGCGCCCGGGGCGAGCAGCTCCCTGTCGGCGAGGCCCTTGTCGCCCATCCTGCCGGCCGCCCAGCGCAGCAGCCCGTCCAGCCCGCGCAGCGCCGGCGCCGGCTTCCGCAGCAGCTTCTGCACGCCGGCCCGGCAGTACCGCGCTGCCTGCTCGCACATCGCTCAGCCCGGCCTCATCCCGCCGCCCGGGCTCCCCCGCCTTCGCCTCCTCCTTCTCCTCCTCCTCCTCCCACAGCCGCTCGCCGGGCAGCGGGCGGGTCCGCGGGGGGAACCGCGACGGGAGGGGGGCTGCTGCCCCAAGAGCAAGGGGGGGATTTTTGGGGTAGGGGTAGGTCAGCCCACCGGGCTCCAACACAAGCCACTCTTTTAGGAAATTCCTATTTATTCCTATGGCACATTTTTTCCCTCCACCCTTTCACCCTCCCTACCTACACCCCTAACAGATTTTAGCGGCTCTTTGTAAGGACAGAAGAGAACAAATTTCTTGCTAGTCAATAAAACTTGCCCCTGACTGCCTATCCCTACTCCAAAAAGTCCCTATACAATGAATAGCCAGCAATTCCACCTGGGGCACTGGATCATCCGAGGCTACGGTGCTCAGCTGGACAAATATTTCTAACCCTGTAATTCTGTATTATGAGGACATTACTTTGTGATACTTTTGTGCTCAGCTACACAGGTCAAGATTTAAACTTGCAGTAGGGGCAATAAATCTTCTGGACAAAATTGCACTGAATCATTTCATCTCTCACTCCCCAGCTGAGGAGATGCTCCCAGTTTGAGTTCAAATCCATAAAGGCACCAAAGTCAGAGAGCTCAGACTCAGACACACCTGAGCCACAGGCTCCAAATAGCCTTTCCCACATGCAGCAGCCAGACCCTCTCACAGGCACTTCTAGAGGACTTCATATTCCACAAGAGCCAAATCCCCAGATTTGAACATCTCTGATATAGGAGCCAGAAAGCCCAGCACCCCGTGCAATCATTACACTTCCCACACTGAGTTCTATGACTGACCTGCAAATGAGGAACAACATGATCACTCCAAAGGGCCTGACCAACTACTTGAAGAGAAACAAACAGCAATAAATTATTTCTTTCAGCAGAGCTTACACATTGCAGTGCACTGAAGCCCAGACTCCTAGCCCAGAAAAACCTACCAAGTGGAATTACTTAGCCTCCTCTTCTAACCACACATCTTTATTCATGTGAATTAGAGTGTGTTTGAGATGACAGGTGGGGTATGTGCATTTTTGTTTCAGCTGCTGCTCAACGAAAAATGAGTGGGAGCCCAGTTCACTCTGCTGGAGTACATGGAAAATAGCTGGAAGGTCTTGAAAGGCTTTTAAACACATGGGGCACAGAAAAACTTAGCAGTAGGTCAGAACACCCACGGGCTTAGCCCCTCTTTCACCAAGCTCTTGCCTTTCAGGGTTTCCTTCTCCAGCAATACAAAATTCCTGGGGGAAAACCAAGGAACTTCAGGGAGTCTATATTGGCTCATGGGAGCTGTGTGAAGTGTTTTAATGGCTCTGTGGTTATTTACAGGGATGCTTAGAGCAGCCTGGTGTACAACTCAGCCATCACTCAAATCCCCATTCATGTCTCACAGCAAAGATAAGCCAAGACAAGGCACATTTACCATCCTTGCCAATAGCTGGTGCCTATTGCCCAGAACCTCTCATGGCCAGAACTATCATGCTCTTTTGTACTTCTACAATCCTCAGATTATTCCTATGTTTCTTTGTCCTTCAGATATGCCTCCCAGTTTGGGATTACTATATATGCTTGTTGATTAAAACTATTGATAGAATAAGTTTATAAATAAAGTTCTCTGGATTTTCCTTTCTTTTTGCCATGAAGATTCACAGAACATTCTGAGTTGGAAGGGACCCACAAGGTCCATCAAGTCTAACTCTTAAATGAATACAGGGATCAAACCCACAACCTTGGCACTGCAAGCACCATGCTATAACCAACTGAGCTAATCTCAGGGTTTTATTCTTTACTTGGATTTGAAGTTTGGGGCTATTTCTGTGCTTTTGTCAAAATCGTTTCTTCTTAATGCCAAAACCAGCTCTATGGCATTTAAATACTCATTTTCCGTCCTAAATGGATCTAGATAGAAAAAGTTTCAGCTACTAGGAAGAAGTCAGCATTTGTACTGGGTTGTGTTCCTTGGGGCTATTTCCAAGTTTCCATTAAGTCTTCCTTTGAGGAAAAACTGGGAAAGACTGATTCAGGAGAGGAAACAGAGGAACCCTCAAAGCATGTGCTCAGGCTGGTGCCAGCTCATGTCACACCACAGCCAAGGGGGAGGGCAGAGGTAGAGACCTCACATTTCACTTTGTGTGCCAAAACTCATCCCCTGTTTCTTGCCAAGGGAGACAGGATACTCTCTGTCCTGTACAAATAAACACAACTGCAGCCAAGGTAGGAGGGCTTTGCCAGCCTCTCCTGCCATCCTGTGCTGCTGGTCGTGGCACTGACCAGGTCCCAGCAAACAGTCACTAACCAGGGCCAAGAGAAGAAACCAAACCAGTGATGGACAAGTGGAGACAGCAGGGCTCTCCCTGCTGCAGAACATCCACCTGCCTCTTCAGCAGGCATCAAGCACACTTATTGCTCTTCCATTAAAGGTGGAGAGAGCAGGACCAGCACCAGCTCTCAGGTTGCCCTGAGAGCTTTATACATAATGCACATGCTGAGTGGTATCAGAACAAATAGGAGAGAATACAACAAAAAAAGCACAGATAAACTCAGACAAAGGGCCTCCCTGGGAAAGCAGCAAGCATTAATTACTAGTGTTGATAGACTCAGAGTGGTCAGGCCATGCAGTGCTCAGCAGCAGCACAGCCACTGTCTCCTCTGCTGACCTGGTGGCATTTTGCTTCCCACGCTGTGCTGCAGGCAGAGCTCAGACCCTGCTCAGCAGTCTAAGGGCAAACTGCGGGGGAAAGGAGGCAGAGGCTGCAGCTCCACCTTCTCCTTGACATTTAACGGTGAGCCTCCCCACTGCTGAACTAGCCAGGCACACACACAGTCCCAGACCACTACAGTCTTATAAATGAGGGATCCGTAGAATGAGGTTTTCAAAGGCTGGGAGAACTCATAACTATTTTTCCTGACCCCCAAGTTCAGAAGCTCTGAGATCTCAAAACAAGGCGATTGCCATTCCGGTTTCAAGTGTGACTGCCAACAATTTTTCCTGCCTGGTGAATGTGGAGCTCAGCTTTCACTTGAGGTTTATTCAGGCGCTATACCCAGTATTTTCCAGCCACTTCTGGAAAGGCTGTTAGAGCAAGAGCTCAAAACATGTGCTGCAATTTCAGATGAGAGGCCATCTCAAAAACCCAAGGGATTCTCTGAAGGAAAGTTCAGAGACAGAGCCGAGGCCCTGCCCACACTCTGGCATAGCAGGCAGAGGCAGCAGCTTTCATCTCCTCTTTGAATTCTGTCTTCTCCCCCCTGCCCCTCTGCACACAGCAGGCAGCTTTATTTAATTAAAAACTTCCAACAGGCAGGACCTGCAGCCTTGCTTGGCGCAAAATGTCACATACGACTTGCTAATATTTACTAATGACCGAGGGATTGAGGTTAATCCAACAGTTAATGGCAGGAAGAGGAAATAGCAACCCTGTCACAGAGATGAGAATTAGGCAGAGCAACCTTGCCTGCCCAGCCCAGAGGCTGAAATGACACTTTAGTCCCTGTATTAATGTATGTTTATTGCAATGTAGCATGTAATCACCAGGTGAATTTATCACAGTTTATACCCCAGCTTGAAAATGCCACACAGCCAACAGCACCAAGGTAACTCATCAGTCTGAAATGAAGAAGATACAGAGAGACCATGTCCATGTGCAATGTGGGTTAACTTTTAAAAACACAACAAACCCCCTCCCCTTCCAAAGCTGAGGAGAGCAGAGCTCATGGTTTGGGAAACACAGCTCACCCACACCACTAATAAAGTGTTGAGTTCACCCCAGTCACGGGGACCACAGGCTTCTGCTCCAGGCCCTGCAGTCAAGGATAGTAGGAAGCTGCAAATGCACCATTTTATGTTGAATTTAACTTAGAAAGCTAAGCTCTTGTTTTAAGACAAAGTGTAATCTTAGACTTTAAATACCTCCAGAGCATCTTCTAACTACAGTTACCCTAATGAGACAAAACCCCCTCTTTTCAAACCCTTCTGCATCCAAACATCCCTTCCTGCTCCAGGACCAGCACTGCAGCCAAGGGGGGATCAGGCAGGTCCAGCACAGGGTGAAAGAGCCTCAGTTTTTCTGAGGGCTTTTCTGGGACATTACTCAGCCTACCCGATGCACCCTGTTGCTACAAAAGGAAACCAGGCACAGTTTGAGAGTTCTTGTTACTGCTGGTCATGGTCCTAAAGGCAGAGGTATCTGGGAAATCTGGTAAAGGGGAATTAAAGGGGCTAACCTCACCATCAAATAAAACTCCTGCAGCATTAGAGTGTTATAGTTCTTACACTTGGAATAAGCTAACACATTTCTGATGACCTCTCATATTTACTCTTTGTTCCTTTTGCCCTGTACACCTCACTTCAGATCATATATAACAGGATAAAAAGCATGGAAATGGGGAATTGTAGACTTTCACATTTCTAAGCCTGTGTGTTGGCATGGCCACCCATTGAAAATACATTTAAGTTATTGCACCAAAATAAAATACTGCTTCTTTATAACTGACCTCCCCAATTGCTACATAAAACTGATAATTTACACTGTTTTAATGGTCAAAATGTGTCTGCGAATGGGTTGAGATTAAAGCTATCAAGCTTCTTCATAGCAAGAGTGGGGAGGGAGGGACTGGCACTTTTCCCATTGCTCATACCCCTTGTAATTAATTTCTAAAGTAATTTCCTCCTTTGCCCAGCAGACATAATCTCTGGTTCCATTTGTGTAAGGAAAGAAGATCTCCCCAGTTTATTTCTGACAATAGATACAGTTAATTAGTGCTCAGAGAGTGAAATCTGACAGCTTTCAAAGTAAGTGGGACGCCCTCCAGGGTATCAAATACAGACAGGATGGCAAAGCCCCTCAGTGAGAACCTGTGCAGGGGCACAGGGGGCAGCCAGGGCAGGGCAGGATACTGGCCAAGAGCTGCCCCAGGGGGAGCTCAGTTTAGAGAAACAAAATAGAAATCCTTCTTCTTCTTAACATATTTAACCTGTGGCTAAAGCTGTGAACACATGGAAGTTATTCAGAAGGGCATGAAGCTTGCCAGAGTATTCCTTTGCCTGTGGCATTGCTCTCTGCCCTCAAAGCAATGCTGAAACCACAGGACAGGAGCGATTTTGGCACAGAACCTGTGTTGAGAGAGACTAAGCCACAGGGAGAGCACATGGCAGTACACACCGATGGCCAGGGGGAGACATCTGTCAGGTGCTCCCCAAGGGATACTCACTGCACCTCCAGGAGTGAACTGGTCTTTCAGGTACAAGACCATCAATTTAGCAACTCAAAGGCTGCTGCTAACTGCTCAAGCCCCAGGCACTTCCATTTTCCCTACAACAGTATTTTATTCATCCTTATTTTCTGTCCTCAAAGTGACAGAAGTGAAGAAATTATTTATAACTTACACCGCTCCAGTAATTATTCACCAAGAGTTCAGGAGAGTAACATCTTCCATTTCTCCAGTCTCACTCACTGCTGGACACACCAAAAATAAAATCACTTTATGAGCATGTTATTGGCTTTCCTGGCTGTGAAGCTATTTTAAAATGCTTCTGTGTTTGCTACTTCAGGATCAAACTCATGTAATTTAATGGGTTTCAGAGAGACATCAACAGGCCCACAAGGCAGATATCGATTTCCCACAACAAAGGGCTGCTCTTGAAATAATTTAATGGGATCACCAAGAAGTGACTTTGAGCTGCAGGTGCTGGGCTGCTCATGGATGAGAGCTTGCTGGGATCTCATGGAAAATGATGCCCATGAGTGAGGCAGCTCCTGGCCCTGCATCCTCAGAGGAGCATGAAGATGAGCAGTGCAGCGAGTGCCTTTCCCCCACAAATTCCCATCTATCCCATGAGGTCAGAGATGGAAAAGGACCACCTTCATCCAGTGGTTATTACCCTTGTGGAAATGTACCACCTGCAGCCTGTGCAGCACTGGAGGCTGCACAGCCACAGCATGGCATGCAAGGACACCTAGTGCCCGATGCTGAGGCTGCAAGAACGGCTCTGGGCTACAGCACTGTGTTTTTCTGGTGGCTTATCTCTTTACAGCAGTAAAAAGCCTTTGTGGGTCCAGCACCAGCAGTGTTTGGAAAGTGGTGTGAGGAATAAAACACTGGTTTTATTACAAGCGGGTGAAAGATGGACAGACAAGACCCCTGGGAGCCATTTTGTGTTGGGCTACCTGCAGGCGGTTTTGTGTGGGGGCTACCAAGGGGTCATTTTGTGTGTGGGGAGTTTATGGGGTGCTGGGGATAAAAAACAGGTGAGACCGAAAGCACGTAGGGCAAAGGGTCTCGTCTGGACCCATAGGGAGCCAGGATAGAGATTCACAGTTGTTTAAAACTTTAAATTTCCAAGCTTACCTCGAAGCACTCGGTAAATTTGAAGAAGCCATAACGGCCTTTCCCGCCTCGAGGCAGCCAATGGGAGTTGGGCATTCACAATCTTTCCTTTTAAGGAAGAAATTTTGGGCAAAGCCCTAACGGCTTTTCCCGCCTAAAAGTGACCAATGAGATTTAAGCACCCAAATTCTCTCCTTTTAAGGAGTGATGTGGGGCGGGCTTGGGGAGGATTTGCCTTCAAGAAAGGGCACACTCCCCAGAGAGGAGGGCCCTTCCCTGGGCCTGCAGCAGCCAATAAAACCCAATTATTCCCAAATTTTCACCTTTTAAGGAAAGGGGGTGAAGCCTGGCCTGGGAGGGGTTGTCTTCCAAGAGGGGGTGGTCTTGCAGAAGGTGTGATCCCTAACCCTTGTGTGTGCTCAGAGCCTCCCACAGGATAAGGCACCCAGCACGTGCTGTTAATAAAGTTCTTTGCTTCACAGTTTTTGGCCATCTCCAAAATGGCAATAAAAAGATATTTCTCACAGTGGGGTCCCAGCAGGGCAGTCACTGTGAGGCTCTGATACGCTTTTCAGTGTCTGCAACACCTGGGGCTTTGTTTCACAAGCTGGAAATCCTCAGCAGCCCATGCCTGAAATGCAGCCCCTCTGGCAAGTCCAGTCTGAGAAGCTTTGGGCTGCTTCCCCAGCTGGGCTTTGACAGGCACAGCTCACCTGGTAACGCAGGTGACGCAGCAGGGCTGATGACAATGGGAGAGTTGTGTCTTCCTCTACTTGTAGTACCCACCTTTCTCTTCCCCTGTCTATTTTGTGAGCCTCTCAGATCCAGCATCCTACCCCACTGTTTGGGGATGGAGCTGAACACACAGGCTGCAGCATAAAAAACCAATCTTGCTTTCAAGGGACATACTCCTGTCCAAAGCTATTTGTAGCCAAGTGTGTTAACTGGTGTGTTAAACCTGCTTGGGCAACACAAACAGGTCTTATCAAGCCCTTGTACAAGCAGAAATACCATATATCTGAGGATAACCTAAAGGGATGATGGATCCCTTCATGCTTTAAACGACGTTTGCAGACCTGAACCTGTCTCACAGCCAGCACAATAACCCACTCCTCTGGGGCTGGGGAGCTCTGCAGTCAGGAGAGGGAGCTGTGCTGCTGTGGAATAGACATGGGGTCACCTCAGCGAGGGTTGCAAGCCTGTTTACAATCAGACCTTGCAGCCTAATGTGCTTTAAATATTGCTTAGAATAGGTTTTAATTGAATGCATCAGCATTGTTTTAATTGTCTTCCCCTCTCTCTTTGGAGGTTTAAAAAATCCATAGCTATTCACAAAATTGGCACTAGTTTATGTGTGACTTTAGGCCCCCTGAAAATCACATTTTTAATGAGCTTGCTACCCCCATCTCAGTGCTTCCCTGCTTGCACAAAACCTATCTGTGACATCCCAACATCCCTGGGCACCCATCTGTCCTCCCCCATCCCACCTGTCATCTCTTTATCAAAATGAAAGATCCCAGCTCTGACCTTCCCACTGCCAATTGCATCCTGAGTCACACACACACAGGTTTTATCCTTTTAATTGGGAGTTGAATCACACCTTCCAAAGACTGAAACTCTTTCCCAGCAAAACCTGTTCCAACAGCTTTACCACTCCATGCAAGCCCAGATCGGTGCTTTGGGATTGACATGACAACTGATCACCTCCCAGATAATTACCTAACACCATGTCCAAATTACCATGATGGAGATCTCCACGTTGTTTCTGGGCAAACGCCTTGAGCATCGCTGGCAAAGCCTGGGCTGTCTGCTTGTGCCATCAGGATAACGTGCAGAGCCCTCAGCCCAGCAGAGAACAGCATCTTTCAGGGCTCCCAGGCACAAATTTTCAGAGAGAACATTCCTCCAGCACAAGTGATAGATATCTGCACGGGTTTACCCTTCCTCTGTCTGCTACTTAGTGATTTCAAATGGCAAGACACTCCGACTTCAACTTTGCAGCTTCTGGAAGATCACATAAGAAAGATCCAAAGCAAAACACAAATTAAAGTGGTACAAGACCTATAAGGTCTTTTACCAGTTTCTGGGTGAACCTGATAGTACAAACGTTTTGGCAGGAGATGATGCAGTATGAGACACATTGGCAGAAATATGAAGCTAATTATTTATCACTTTTGCCCATGAAAATGGCAGAAATAGAGCTATTAAATGAAGCCATGCTAAACTTACGACTGCAAATGACTCCTAGTCTACACTGATTGTCCAAGTTCATTGCAGCAACCTCAGTCTCAAAAGTAGAGATTTTTTTATGGGGTTCCTTAGCACTGACTCTCACATGGTAGAAGCCCAGTTCTCATGATGGACACTCAGAAAGTGTGAGCATTGGGTAGGATGTCAGGTACTAAGACACAAGGCTCCCTTCTGATCAATCTACCAGCAGGTTTCTTCAGGTGTCACTTTAGATTTGTGAGGAGTGGATATATTAAATAGCAGAATAAAGCCTGTGTCCATGGCTGCAGAAGCAGAGAAATCTTAAATTGCAACAAGACAAACTCCCTGAATCTCCTCTCTCCCTGTTTCTCCTCTTAGCAGAGAAAACAATGCTTATGGATTGCATCCATAATGGTTGTTTTGGCTCCTCATTTGGGTTCCCTTCGTTTCTGAGCACCTTCAGTTCTGGAGACACCTCACCTGCAGTCTCCAGAATAAAACTGCTGCCTTCCAGTAATGTTTCTGAGAGTTTCTCTACCAGGTGCACGCTCTGAATCACAGCAGTTTTATTGCTTCACCTTTGGCTCCAGGATTATGGCAAGTGATTCCAGAATCCCGTTCTATATTTGAAAACCATTCCACTGCCAGGAGACAGACTCAGTGAAACACTCCTGTTGTGCTAGATATTCTTTATGGCTGTGAAGATTCCTAGCTGTTAGTCTCAAACTTGTAAAAAAAAATAATCCAGAGTTGCTTATCTTACAGAATTCCAGGGTACACTTTAATGGCCCATTGAAACATAAATTACACAAAGACTTTGATTCCAGCAGGAAGATGTGAGTCTCCCAACAACCAATCCTGAGAGGAGCAGGCATGTTCGGTCCCAATGAGCCAGCAGGTTGGAGGACACTGGGATTGTTGACCTGGAGAGAGGTAGACTGGGACTGGGAGAGGGCACAAAGTCTGGTGAAAAGCACCCAGACACCTGTGGGGCCCTCGAGCTGGGCCAGCTGAGCTGCACGGACTGTGTATTGCTGGGACTAATCTCGTTGCTAGGAAATTCAGGGGTTGGGGAGATAAATTATCTACAGGTGCTGGAGTCATTTGGTTAAAATTACAATGCCACATGTCACAGCCCTGAACCAGCTGGGGAAAAGTCACTCTAGGCAGCCGGCTGGGGCCTCTAACTTAAGAAGGATGGGGACCTGCTGAAGCCAGTCCAGAGAAGACCACGAAGATGATAAGAGGGCTGGAGCACCTCTGCTGTGGAGACAGGCTAAGAGAGCTGGAATTGTTCAGCCTGGAGAGGGGGAGGCTCCAGGGAGACATTAAAGTAGCTTCCAGTACCTAAAGGGGCTCCAAGAGAACTGGAGAGGGACTTTGGACAAGGGCGTGAAGTGACAGGACAAAGGGGAATATCTTCAAGCTGACAGAGGGCAGGGTTAGATTGGATATTAGGATTGGATATTGGATATTATTCCCTCTGAGTGTGGTGAGGCACCGGCACAGGTTGCCAGTGAAGCTGTGGATGTCTCATCCCTGGAAGTGTTCAAGGCCAGGTTGGATGGGTCTTTGAGGAACCTGCTCTAGTGGGAGATGTCACTGCCTATGGCAAAGGGGTTGGAACTAGGCAATCTTTTTACGTCACTTCCAACCTCAAGCCATTCAAGGATTCTATGATGATTCTAGAGTTTTGGAAAATGGCTGCGTGGGTGTTGCTGGGTTATTGACCCTTCCCCAGTCCTATTTTATCACTCTTACACATATTTTATTATGGTGGCAAGCTCTGTGCTGGCAATCGTGACATCCCTGACAGCAGAACTGCTTCCTACACCCCTCAATAGACACCAATGCTCACATGCCCTGTCAGGCTGCAAAAAAAGTGCTGAATGCTCTGTTTTCAAGGTAAAATACAAAAGTTTTGGCTAACACAGTAGTCCTGCATGTTTCTGAGTTCACCTGCCAAGATGTTTTCTCCAAGACTTTTGGGGGTGGCATTATGACAACGTAATGCCATCCTGTATTAATCCTCCTGAATGGCATGCTGTCCATGCTCTGTCTTGTGATGATTCATGTGCCAACATCATACACAACCCTCACAATACAATGTGCTTGGGTAACAGCCTTGCCCAGTATCGACCACAAATGCCTGTAAGTATGGGCAGTGCCCTCCAGCTCTGACAGCTGGATTAGGTACTGCCAGGAGGCCGTATCTGGGGCCATTCCCTCCACAAATAAACAGTGATTTCCACTAATATTTACTGAAATACAAGCACCAGCTCGCACCAGGACATTTTTGTGTGTGCAGTCAGGTAAGGAGGTAAGGTTGCCTGGGGACTGGAGCTCAGCACTCCCACCCTGGGCAAGCAGCCTGCCATAAATACCATACTGTGCTTCCTATCCTGCAGGAGGAGACTCATCTGTGCCCTGTGCTGAAGCAGCTCTTGGTGTAATTAAGGTTTACAACAGCTGAAAACAGAGAGAAGAGCTAAAGGGAAAGGCACCTGTGGCTTCCACAAAGGCCTGTTTGAACACACCACCTTTACACATCAGTAAAGCACTGTCTCCCCAGCACAATATCTGCCCTTTCCAGACTAACATCAGGGATCAGCTTCATCCAGGCACCGCGTGGTGTTGGCAAAGGGCATTTAAGCATCCTTAGAAAATATCCCCCTTTAATTAAACACAACATCACTCCCAGCTCCTTGTAATAATACCACTAACTCTTCCTCCACTAATATGCTGCATTTCTCATCCAAAGGAGAACAAGCACCATGCAGCCCATGCCCAGCTGGTTTCTGCCTCAGCAGCAGCAGAGCTGTGTGTGGAAGGAGCCTCAAAGAGCCTTCCCTGGCCACAGCAGGTAACCCAGCAACCTGCCCTGCTACAGCTGCCACCATCAGACCCTCCAGCCTAAGTCCAAGGAACTTTCCTCAGACAGTTCATTTTTTTCAGGCTTGTCCTCCTTTGGCCTTTTACATCTTTACCGCCCAGTTACAGATTTTCCTTCATCTCCCTGTTCTGGACAACCCTGTTGCTGTACCAGGCACTGGCCGTCACTAGGACACATCAAATCCTTCTCACAGTCAGCGTGGCTGTCTACCTGTGGCCACTGTAAGGATTTCATAGCCAATCTTGGCTGGCAATCAGATTTTCTAGGATGGACTGTTTATTGAGAATGTAATTCCCATTTGTTATTCTAAGAGCTGTTAGAAAAGGAAAAAAACCCAACACATCCAGGTCAGAGTTTTGAGGTATGATCAAACGGACCATCCAGCTGGCTGAGCATTTTCCATGTAACATAAACTTCAAAGTAGTAAATAATTCATGAAATATCATCCTGACAAATCTGCATATTAGGGAATCAGAGGATTATGGAAATTATATTTCTATATGGAAAATTCTTAGCATTAGTTCTTTCACTAAGCAGAGGTCATTGGGACCTTCCAGCCTCAGGAAGAGTGAGACTGTGGGGGTCGGTCATTCAGCCCTTAACAGAATGAGCACTTCTATCCCGTGCATTTCCGCTTCTCTTATCAGTGCAGTATCCAAAGACCACTGGGACTGCACACATGAGGAAAGGGGGAAAGACGGGTCATCCATAATGATATTCTACCAGAGTAAGGCTTTATTGTTTTAGCTGCAGGATTGCTTTCAAAGCCCTGTAGTTTTCTTGACCTAACGCTGGGAAAGTGGCACATGCTCTGCTTGCAAATGGGGATGTGCTCCTGCAGAGCCGCATCACTTCCTCTGCAGCCAGCCTTTTCCCAGCAGGACAGAGGGATATCCATTACGCTGTTTAAAGGAAGACCAAAAAAAGCCTTATGGTGGAAATGGATGTAACAGAGCACAAGGAAGGTCACGGGGGACAGGCAGCCTGGGAACAGGCAATTTTACCTCCCTTTGATCTGTTTTCCTTTGTTTTGGGGTGAGAACGTTTCACTTGGCCCGCTCTCGTCCATCTCCCCTGTTATGTCATATCCAGATTACTCAGTGGATGAGGTATTTGGAGTGTTACATCAGACAGATAACATTTGTTTACATAACTCGATCTTTTTCTCAGACTCTTGTTTCTCCATCTTCCTGAAAAATATTTATATAAATATTTACATTTTCAGGAACGTGAACTTTATCAACCTCAGGGTAACATTCACCTTCAATATAAATAGGTATGAGTGGCTGCTGCAGAACTCTGCAGCACTGCCTGGGAACTGCGTGTGCTTCTTAAAAACACCAGTTCACCAAACATAGAATTCTGCAGGGGAAGAAATCAGTTCCGGTGTAACACAGTTCTGAAATTTCTCTCAGCCTTGAGATGGAAGGGGTGGCCAAAAAGGGAACCAGAAACCCACTGTAAAATCCCAGAGGTTACAGCATTCACTGCAGTGTCTGAGGCTCTGCTACAAATCCCTGAACAAATGCTTTCTGTCTCTGTTTCTCGTGAAAAATTTCCAAAGGTCTTACTTTCCCCTCTATGTAAAACAGAGGGAGGATTTTAAAAATTTTGTTTTCAGGGGAGAAAATCCTCTTACTGTTACACTTTTCCTCAGGTCAGTGTGTTGCAGAGGTTGCCTCCTTCATGCTTTAATGTGCTGCCTTCAGCCATCCTACTTATACTCCAGCCAGCAAAAACAGTGCCAGCAATTCACCCCGCTGAGAAATCTCTTGCTTAAACTTCATTAAGGTGCAATACAGGACATGAGGTATGTTTTTCCAAGTAGGTTACTTCAGGCAGTGTCAATCATCCATAAATCATTCAAATGAAATGCTACCCTTCCCTCTCACTGCTCATGTGTCTTATTGCTTATTAATCACCTTAATTTCCCGGGCAGAGATTCCGTGACAAGAGCAGGATTTACAGGAAAGCTGCTCCAACAAGTCCAAAGGGAGTCTGGCAAACAGGTGCTGGAAAGGGCTCAGGGAAAACTTCACTTGCAACATGTGAGCTTGGAATCATGCTTTCATCTCTGTGCCCGGGCTCTGCCTTTCTGGCCATGCTGACACCATCCTTCCCAACTAGCTGCAGGGAAGCTGGGGAGTGGATACCCCGCATCTCCAGTTTCCCTGTCCTTGGATTTCCACTTGCAGGTTGAGCCTGCATGGCCCACAGATCCACACAGACACCCCGGAGAGGGCTGCCAGCTCCAGGCAGGGCTGTCACCCACCACCCTCCTGGGAATGAGCCCACAGCACATTCCACTCACAAGGCTGTTCAGCAGCATCAGCTGTGAAATCCCTCTAGCCCCGAGCCATGACATGTCAGCATCTGCTGGCACTGCTTCTTTTCCCAGGCTGTGGTTTGATAAAACAGTAAATCCACCCCTGGCATCCCAGCAACCAGATTAGAGGGGGAAAAAAGAAAAAAGAAAAAGAAAACTCAGCTGCACAGCATGAGGGACTCACATGGCATAAACTTTCCACCGGTTCAGATTTGCTTAGAAACAACACTGCTACATTAACCTTGTGCAAGTTGACTCGTTGTTCATCTTACCTGCAGCCACCATTGCAGCTTGAGAAGACAAACCTCTCACCCCCCTCTGCGTCACAATGTCCATCACTCATACCCCTGTTCCTCCCAGCTGCACAAGGCTGTGCAGGCCCCGTGTCCCTGTTGGTCCCCAAGGAGGGTGCCCTGCCAGGGATGGGCTGAATCTGGCACAGCTCGTGGTGCTCTGGGCACTGCAGTCACTGAGGCATCTGCATTCAGCATCCCACCACTTTGTCATTTGCTCGGTTTTGCTGGACCTTAAGGTTTAAGCTGAGAAGTCTGTTTATTACCCCAGGAAAGCACTAGGGATTTTTTTTTTCTCGGCATACAAATTCCCTGGGTTTTCAGCAGAAAGATCTATTGGTTGGTTTATTAGCTCTGAAAGCTGTCTACACCTCTGAGACCTCTGCTGACTCGGAGTTACGGTAATGCTGGATAACTCCAGTATTAATGCCAAGTTGCAAATGAGGTTTGCTCCACTGGGCTGGCTCTCAAAAAGAATGAATGTTTCAGGCCTAAAACTCTGTCTGTGGTCTCATAAAAAAGAACAGCTCTCCTGATTTTCTGTTTATTTGCCATTAAAGGAACGATTCAATCCCACCCTTTGCTTGTCCTTTGGTTATAGTTTGCCTCCCTGGCAAAGGATTCAGTGGGCTATAAAAGCACAGCTCAAATTTGGAAACTTACCCAGTGTAATATTCCCAAATCAGCACTTTGTCAGCAGCAGTAACTTTACACGCTCACAACCCTTGCTGAACTGTCTCTTCATTGCCAGCTTGCACTCAGCTGCTCTTTCACTGAGCAAAGCCCCTCTGACCTGGCCCCAATCTAACACTGTGGCCAAATGGGCCACTGTAACTGCAGCCCTTTTGGCATCCCAAGTTGTAAAGGTAGTTCTGGAGTTGTTTCCCCAGGCCCTTCACTGTCAGCGAAACCGAGATGTGGAAATTCACCTGTGGCGTAAATTTCTGGAATAAATAGTGCTCTCACTTTCCAAGCCAGGTTTCCCTGCTGGCAGTGATGCTGGTTATGGAGCAGGGCCATGCTGCCTGTGCTTGGGTGCTGCCTGGTTCAGGATTCTCCTCCTTTCCCTTGTTTCCAGCTTGCTGTGCTGTAGACAAAAAATCACGGAGAACTTTCAACAGCACTTCCAAGAAATGAATGCAACCAGAAAAAAATTGGCCTGGAAAATAAAAGCCATTCTGCTTCTTTTGCAAAAAGTTCAGGAGATCTGCCTGCTCTGCTCCTGTAATTTGATATATTTGTAGCTCCTTCTCCTCTGAGCCAAGCTGTGTAACACAGGTGTCCATACTGAGCCAGAAGGGCACATTCACCCAGCCAAAGGCAGAAAAGCCATGAGATGTTTCCCTGCTTGTGCCAGAGCAGAATCTCTGTCTGGGAGCTGCACAGCAGAGGATCCAGGGCTTGCCCTGACCCTCAGGGCTTGTCCCCATGAATGACAAAGCACGTGGATAATGGAGCTATTGCAGCTTTCCAGGTTCTGGCAGAAGGCAGGAGCCAGCCAACAAGAGCAACAAAATCTGCCCTCCCTTTTCTTCCTCCCCACTTAGCCACTCTCTAGCCAGGACCTGTTCAACCTTTATGGCTTGCTTCAGAGCCCTGGCAGTCAGATATTTTCTCCCTGGAGGTGCCAGGCTTGGTTCCACTGGAAACCCCTTCTGCTAGAAGACCCCACACAGTCTCCACTCCCCAGGAGCCCCCAGTTACGAGCAGCTTAGTGTGACTTCAAGAGCTGTCGGTCAGTAGTGATGAGCTGGCTGCTGGCCTGCCCACAAACATCTGTATTTCACAAATAAAGCAGGCTAATTTAAGCCATCACACTCTGCAACAGCCTGACAGCTCCCTAGGGACCCTTATAAAGCTAAAACTTAGGCTTGCAATATATTGTAATGCTCTGTAGACCTTTTAAATAGAGTGGTCTGAACAAGATGTGGCTGGGTTTAGTCCTGTGCTCAAAGACAAAAGTTCAGCCAGAAGAAGTGAATGCTGAACAACCAAAGGGGTTCCTAAGGCTATTTTACTGAGATAATTTCAATTCAGGTGGTACATAAAAGATGGCTGCTTTTAAAAAGAAGCTACCTGTCCCTTCACTTAAGAAGCAAAAGCTCACAATGAACATGCTCTGACATTTCATAAGATCTCAACCAAAGCAAAAAGCAGAAGCAGTAAGTCTGTATGTTAATTGCATAATAAAAGGTACCCGAGTTTGGACTTGTACAGTCAGTTCTGCTACATCTGCAGGCGAGTTTATTTAAAACGCAGCCTTGACTGCAAGGACTCACAAGCACAATAAAAATCAGAAAACCTCTTTTGTGTCTTGTTGGTAAACTTCAAACCTTTGTTTTGGTTCTGAGGACATAATTTCCCATGGTTGCTGGCAAGTACCAGCAGGATTCAGCAGCTCGTTCTGCAAGGACACACAACTGGGGACCAAAAGGGGCTGAGGAGCGCTGAAGGACAGGAAATGGGTGTCTGACAGGGAGCTCTTGCTGTGGAGAGATGGACCTCCTAGAGGCAGCCAGAGGTCTGTATGAAGAAAACAGCGAGCAGGGAGTTGTTTATGGCTTCCCTGCGGCTGCAGAAGGTTCCCACTGGGCAGCACAGAGAGGGCACCAAATGGCTTGCAGGGGAGAGAAATGAGGCAGAGTGGTCTCTGATGTTAAATATCCATCTGACTCACAGGGCAACCTCCGGGCCGGCATCGAGTGCAACAATGGAAACGGGGATGAAAGCATTCAGTGTCACCTGATGAGGCTGAGTCACTGTCACAGGCGGAGTGTGTTTGTGCAGAGGGCCCAGGAGGAGACTGGTTTTATTCCTGGTCTCATCACATGCCGTAGGTCAAGGTTAAAATGTTCGTGTGAATTCCACACACAACAAAGCCGATATCTGTTGACTCTCACAGCTGATTGTTTTGGAACAATAATTCGTAGTTGTTTCCCTGGATACAGAGAATAGAATGACAGCTTGGATTAGCAGTGCACAGCCTTGCCCCGAGGACCTGCTGTTGATGACTTAACCAGCACTTCTGCTGTTGAGATCCTCTGCTTTGACATCCCTCCGGGGCAGAACGAAGGATATTTGCTAAGCATCAGCTGTGAAAAACCATTTCCCTTTCTGGTCCTACACGGGTCAGGCAATGAGCTCATCCCTCCTGGGCAGGAAAGGTGGTTATTTAAAGCACGGACATCCAAGCTCCCCTGACAGAGGCTCAGGCTGTTGACCTAGTTAGGAGCTCTCCATGCAGGGCAAATTAGTTCACCATAACGCAATATGGGATATAGGAATGATCAGCATGAACATGGTGACTTTGATCTCAGTGAGGGGAAGGGCAGCATTTCACTTGACACCAATCCTCTGCCTTCATTCCCAGTGCACTCCAATGCCCCCTGGGTTTTTTTTAAGATGCTCTTTGGCTCTTGTCCTCCAAATTTGCTTTTGAGGCAGGAAAACTCAGTCAAACCCAGTATTTTTAGAAAGATGACTATTGATCACTGAACTTGATTCTAGCAAAGGTTAGCTGCAGAAGACCACAGAACCACATTTTTCCTACTCAGGAATGCCCATATTGCCAGCATAACAGTCAGGTGAAGAAGTATCAGCTCATATAAAGTAATGCTGCCAAAGACACCCCTGGGGGCATTGCCACCCCTCTGGCAGTGAGTGATGATACAGAGCAGGAAACTCCTTCCCTCCACATTTCTGTGCTCACAAAATACTGAGGGGCCTTCAGTCTCAGTCTGCAGAGGAGAACGAATATTGATGTTCTAACACATTGAACCAAACTCTTCTCAGACCTGTGCAGCAAAGGGGGCAGTAGACAAGTTACTATAGGGACAGCTATTTATTTAAGACAATTTTTATTTAAGAAAATGCCCTGCAATTCTCAACAAGAAAGGTGGGAAAATGTTGCATGGGGCAATCACATGTTGATAGTGCAATCACCACCCTGGAGATACTCAAATCCTTCCCCAACAAGGCACTGAGCAACCAGGTCTAACTTCAAAGCTTGCCCTATTTTAGACAGGTCAGTCCAGAGACCTTTAGAAGTCCCTGCTGATCTGAACTGCCTTACTGAACAAGGCTGTGATTTGGGATTTTTTCCAGACAGGAGTAGACGGTACATGAACTAGAAAAAACATACAAGATCTCCCAGGCAAGAACAAAGCTTGGCAAATAGTTTGGTTTGGTATTGTGTCTCAGCCTTACAAAAAATAGACACTGTCAAAGCACTCTGCAAGGGTTCTCCATCCACTCCTTTGGAGAGACAAAGATACACAGAGAGCAAATCCACAGCAATGTGCTCCTAGGTAACAGAAATATGCAGGGTTAGAAGGCACAAACCACACCCTGGTACTCACTGGGAAGGCGATGAACAGTTCATTAAATCTTCTCTGGATCAGAGATTTAGAATTAAAACAAACACAAGCTAAGTCTGAAATCACTTTATTGAGAAGTTTCATACAAGAAGAGTCAGAGGGAAAAAATATTCAGGTGCAATACAGCAACATCACAGACAAGCTCCACTCACATAACTTGAGGCCAGTTCATGTACAAACAGCCACTGTCTCCACACACTCAGTTTTCCATCAGGTCACACCAGTGAGTTTCAGTGCAGCACAGGGAGCAGAGTCTGTCTTTACATCAAATAAAATGAGCCATGACTGCAGTTTTTCTTGTGAGAAGCATGAAAGGCCCTGTAGGTCTTTTGACAACTGTTTGCAACATAAGGCATCATTCCCATCCACCTCAGCTCATTCAGAACACTGACTGAACAACTGTAACAAAATATTCTGCCAATAAAAATCTTTAGAAAAAACAGTATAAAAAAGTTGATATATATAGCATAAAGCCATCAAAAAGTGACTGTGCCATTTCCCCCCCTTATACAAATAACATAGTTTTTTTAAAAATCATAATACAATAGAAATTAACCCAATATATAACATATTGCACCTTTCCAAAATACTCTGTGCAGCAAAAGCCTCATACAGTACCTGGGCAGTTACAAGACAGACCAGTGGCTCCCCTTTAGTTCTGCTCATCTCTACAGCAGCTGCCAACGACTTGGCTATGGCAGTTTTAGTATTCAGAAAGTAGAAAGCTGCAAGATGGCAAACCAAGTGTTTGTAAATCATTACCATTCCTTCTCAGGAAGGAGAAAAACCCATCACAGGAATCTCTTGATTTAAAAAAAAATATTACATATTGCCTGTTGCTGGTGTCAGTGAGACAATACAGTTTCACTTGTTTCCATGTCAGTTTTCATTTGCACATGTGCCAGAGGTGCCTGCAGCACCTGTCAGTGAGTTGTGGCCTAATGAGAACATACAGTCAAACCACAGGAGCAAATAAAACCAGGTCAGCTTACTTTGTTTTATGAGAAAGCACTGTAAGACACCAGCAGACACAGGATTGTGAACCTGCTGTCTGAAAATAATTAACATTGATTGTTCCTCAATTCAATTTTCAGTCACCTGGAGGGTTTTAGATAGAAAGGCAATCCCTGTCTTGCCCCCTGCTTTTCCAGGCACACGATTCAGTCCCAGTAACCATGCACAGCTAGGCAGAAAAGGAGCTGAGTCCCAGGAATTGAAGAGTCTGCTGTGTGTGAAACCCACTCTGTATTTAGTGACTTAATCTTCTCAAATAACTCAGCAAGAACTTACTAACTTTCTGTTTAACCTTGGAGAATACCCAGAGTGTACGTTAGACTGGAGGATGTACAAATCAGATGACCTGCTTCTCTATGGAAAGAGCACTAACCCATTCCAATGCAGTTAGTACAGGGATGGGGTTTTTTGTTAGGGGGGATTTTTGTTTGCTCTCTTTAACAGAGAGCTGGCAACAGCCAGAGCCCCTCCCTGCACAAAGCGGACAAAGTTATCTCCTGCCAGAGGTCCCAGAGCATAGAGCCCTTTCTCCTGAGCACATTCATAGGTGAATGGATCAACATCTATGGGATTCCTCTTTGGATTGACTGGTTGGTCACTGTTTATTGCCAAGTCAATGCCATTATTTGGCAGAAAGGAGAGGTTGGGGTTTGAGCCAGTTAGAACAAGAGCCATGGAAATTTTATAAGCCTTCTGATAGCCATTCTTGTCTTGAATGATACATTTCTTGTCCTTGCCAAAGGATAGGACATGATGTTCAGGAAGGCTAATGTAACACTCATAAGGCCCAGCACAAGCAGCTGTATGTTCCTTCATCATCTGATGGACTTTGTGGTATTCAGGATACATCATTTTGGGGAGCTGGTTAAAAATAAGACCCGGATCAGTGACTCGCCTCCTAAAAACATGTATTACTGGAATATTGCAATGGAGAGCAAAGAGAATCGCATCAGCAGCTGTCAGACCAGCACCTACAATCAAGACTGGATCTGACATGATGCCAATGCTGTTGTTCTTCACTGCTTCTTCTAGGGCAGACAGCTGGTGATGCACATAGGAAAGGTTCTCTCCCTTGACCCCAAGCCAGGTAGGGCTATCGTATGTTCCCGTAGCTAAGACCACATTCTCTGCATAGATGGAGAAGGGCTCTTTATCACCTTGCACGGTTTTGAAAAATCCATCCACCTGAAAGACCTCTGTACTTTGTTCATTGGAGTTCCAGAGTGAGTCACTAGTCTCCTGCAGAACCTTTTGGGTGTGGTTGGAGATGCTCTCTGCACTCACTTTCCTCACAGAAGTCACAACAGTGCCACATCTGAAATTCTTCTGTAGTCCTTTCTTCATCACATAGTGTTGGTAATATTGAGCAATGTCTTCAGCTGTGGCTCTATTGTTTCTGAGGCCTCTGTAATATAGTACAAGCAAAGGTCAAGCAGCAGTTAAGTAAGAGACTGGAATTTTTCCCCTCTTCTACTGAATGTATCAAGAGCCATCTATCCTGGCACTACCAGAGAAGACTTACCTAGTTTCCCTGACTTCAGCAAAGTTATTCCTGATATATAGACCTAGCAGTCAAATCCAGAAGCTGTTGGACAGAGGCAGCTTTCTCTAGCAGTCATCCCATTCGCAAGAACATGGTTATTGATTTATGCCTTCCTTTCATATCTTGCTTCCATTCTATTTTTAACCCCTGGACTTTTTAAGATTAATTGTTACACATGTCAAGAGCAGAAGCACCTGCAGAGCAGCCAAACTGATTATCTTTGTCACTAGGGACAGCAGCAGTAGACACATAAGCCAGGTGACCATGATTTTTTTTCCAAGCTTTACTCAAAATTCATGGTCACTAATCCATCTCCCCAGTGGCTGTTGAGAAGGACACATTCCAAGCAGCACTGTAACTTTATCTGAATCACTGAATGTAGAACAGACTTTTTTGGGGGTAGCTACATTCAAGAACTCCGCTGCAGGTTTGCTAATAACCTCCAGAAGTTGGCAAGTGATCACACCATGCATATCTTACCTTCTCTTTTGCTTTAGCCAGTCTTTGAAAGGAAGATCTGGGAGTCCCATCCATTCCCCTCTGCTCAGGGTAACCATAGAACCCTCTATAGACTGGAACAAGAAGCAAAGCAAAATTATTCTTCTTTAACGTAAAAAGTGAAAGGTAATTTTTTTGTATTTCATTATGACACAGATCATGGAATCAGTGATTTCCTCTAATCTGCTGTCATGGATGAAACCATCCATGTTCTCCAAAAAGAATAAGAGACAGGAAATATGAAGTCCTCTGCTGCTTCTTTTCCTTTTAAACATTGACTTGTCTATATACATAAACCCAAATGTGGCTGGCTGGCATTTTAGATGAGCTTTTCCCTCTCCAGTCACCACATTTGGCTATTACACAGCATGCATAGCCCAGCAGTCCAGCTCCAATTCACTTACATGCCAGGCACCTCCAGGAGCGTTTCTGCCAAGAACCAGGTGGGGGACGGCTCTGCTGGGCTCGTGCCACCACGTGAGGACAGACTCTGCTGTTCCACCAAAGTCCGTGTCCGGGCGCTGAAGAGCATCAAACAGCAGAGCCACGGGGCTGTGGGATCGTCCCTCCAAGCCTTCAGACAGATAGTCCAAGTCCTAAAGAGAGGTGGAGCAGGTGCTCAAAGTGCATGCACTGCCAGGCAGCAGATTGCTTGTTACTCCACTATCTCTAAGCAGTGGTTCTGGGAAGATCTTCTGGGAAGATCATTTACTGGCACACAGGGCTGTTCTTTCCCAAGGACTACCTCAAGGATCTTAGCAGCAATGCTGGCATTTCGTACAAGGGACATCTGGATTACAAAGTAAAATTTGCTTAAGGCTTATCCTGCCTGTGTTCTTTGAAAATTCAAACAAGGTTATCACTCATATTATACCCCTAGGATGCTTTCCTGTGATGTTACACTGTTTATCTTTACACAAACCTGGTCCAAAATGGAGACTTCTGGTGCCTCTTCCAGTTTCCTCTGAAGAATAGGATGAGGATGAAGAGACTCTCTTTTGAAGTAAGGGGTGTAACCTGACAGCAAATATGAGAGACAGATTCCTGAAGGTCCATTCCCTGAAAAGAAAATGGTGAAGAATTTATACTCTTGAAGATAGAGCTGTCCTTTGAGAAGTGCTTCTAATATCCAGACCAATTCAAAAGATGTCAAGGCTGACTGCTGACCTATTGGATGGAGTTGAGGAAGTCATTACACCCTCATATACCCCCTTCTCCTCCTCAGTTACTTCTATTTGCATTGCAAGGTCTTCAGAACTTGCTGAAAAGACACTGGGCTAAATAAGAGGTTAAGCTCACCTGAAGCTTGAAGTCTCTAGCATGGTGATGAATGGAGTTATTTCTCTAAACTTGAGGGTTTAGAGACTGCTAGCATATATTCATTAACAGCATGAAGCTGAGTCAGGGAAGGTTTAGACTGCATATCACAGAAAGGTTTTTCACCCAGAAGCACTGGAACAGGCTCCCCAGGGAACTGGTCACAGCACCAAGGCTGTCTGAGGTCAAGAAGCTTTTGGACAAGGCTCTCAGGCACATGGTGGGATGCTTGGGGTGTCCTCTGTATGGCCAGAAGCTGGACTTGATGATCCTGGCGGGTCCCTCCCAGCTCAGGGCATTTTATGATTCCATGACCAGGGCCATCAGCTCTCCTGGATGCACATTTCACACTAGTGCAGGGGAGTTCATTGTGCACAGGATAAAAAAATCGGAAAAGAGTTACTATTGAAGTGAAGGGGAACCAGCTCTGCTCACTAAGAAATCCCATCTATTAAGGGATATCTGGCAATAGCAGCTTTGAATAACAGGTCTTGAGGACATTTTCAAATGGGAACAGCAATGGTACTGTAAGGACTGTGCTAAGGAAAAAATATCTCCCTGCCACACCAAGACAAGCTCTCAGAATACAGCACTTTGAACAGATCACTGGATGACTGAAGTCCTCCTACTGACCACTCAACAGCCAGGGGAAAAGCTAGATATATGTGACTTCAAAGCCCAGTGAGAGTAGCCTGCGGAAAGTTTACACATGGCTGTTCTCCAGCGTGTTTAATATTTTACAGTGTCTGTATAACGAGGTGTCAGCCTGTCTGGCTGCCCAGGCCTTGCTGCTCGCTACTGTGTGACTAAACACCATGACATAAGGCAGTGATGAGGAGGGGAGGAGAGCTGGAGTGACACAGCAGCCTGTTGGCACAGTGCTTGTGCTGCAGGAGCAACTGGAGCAAAGGCTGCCTCTGGAGGATCTCAGAGGGAGGTCAGGGCTGTAAAGCCAGCAGTGACCTATGTGAAGGGCGGTACGTGTCACAGCTGGGGACAAAGTCTGCTGTGCTGAACAAGGACCAACAGCTGCAGGTCAGTGGAATATTCCACTTGCTGGAAAGTTGTCCAAAACCAACAGCAACAGAAACTAAAAGCAAGCTAAACTTCAGCTATAGTAAAACACAACAAATTTCAGGTTACTACTTTGCTTTAGGAAGCACAAGGAGGTACGCAAGCCAAACTCAACCACCTGAGTGCACAACACTCAGCAGCTACACACAGAGGATTTACTCTGAACCACATCTAAGTGTGATATGGATGGTAACAAGAACAGCTGCCTCTGGGGCTCAAGCTATTTTAGAATGCAACTGCTTTAATGAGGCTGCCAGCACAGCTGAGGGAGCACACAGCCTTCCTGGAGCAGGGCCTTGGGAAGTAGCTGGACCCTTCAGGCAGTATCCAGCTGCAGTGAAACAGCTGAGCTCCTTCAGTCCAACAGCCTCCTCAAAGTGCACATCTTCACACAGGTGCTTCTGAGGCTTTAGTTACATCCCTGCACTGGATCCCTGTACAGGTACACTAGTGATGCACCAAAATATCCTCCCTCCCACCTAAAGACTTGTCCAGGTGGGCAGTACAAAGCCACGCTCAGGCAAAAACCTGCTGGTAGGGGTAACCTTGTCAAACTCACTGTTATCAAGGATTAGAGTTGATTTATGAGGTGCACTAACTTTATGAGTTCCAGATAAGGAAGAAACCCAGCTCTACAAGGCATTTAAACACGTTTAGATGAACAGGGTCCAACACCTGCCCTTGAGCACAGCTCATAACCAGTCAGAGGGGAAGGCATTGACATCACTACTTGTGCTTTGCTCCAAGAATCACCTCCCATGACAAAGCTCCCTCTTGCAAGGGAGACGACAGTTAATACCTAATCTGTTATTTTTAAACTGGTAGAAAACACAGCTTTTCATTACTGTATTAAATCTGTACAAAATCAGTGTAGCTGACACGTGTTTTAAACAAAATCTGTGAAAAATTGCAAGAAACCTTAACAGCATCTGGAGCACTCTCTAAACAGACATACTGGTCAAAAAAGATCACACAAACCTACCTCCAATTCAAGCACAATAGACAATCACAGCAAGTTGATTAACTATCTGCAGTACAAGGGTTTCAAATCTTTCTAGCCAACAGAGAAAAAACAGGCCCAGATGAACCAATGCCCAAAAGGTTACCAACTTTACCATTAAAAATAGGCATGTGTTTTAGTTTGTTCCCTGCCTCCCACAACTCTCAGTGATCTGGCTCTGTAGAAAGTTTGGCTGGCAGGGAAAGGATGCAGGAACAGTGGTCAGGTGTTCTTGGTTTGAGTGTGAACATGTGGAACAAAAGTTAAAGACAGCAAGTAGAAAGCAACAACAGCACAAGAGAACACAGTAATGCTGACAGGAGAAACCTTACCTATGATCACAACAGGCAGTGGCTTCAGCCCACTCTTATTTGAGGGTCTGGTCAATAATGGATGCATCTTCCTGTCTGGAAGCATTTATGTTCTGGAGTCCACCTGCTGAAACAAATAAGTTTTGAATTATTTGCTTTTTTTTGACAAGAAAAACAACCCAAGACTTTCTACAGCCCACAAACCCAGGCATTACAGACCATCACACCCAGGAAGACCTCCTTTATCTTTTTCTCCTCCTGACCCCAAAATCAAAGGATGATTCGCTGATCATGCAACACAAAAGAGGCAGGGAACAGCTATCTTCCTCTTCCAGACGTGAATTCCAATCCCTCCAGAACAGCTGGCAATTTTGGTAACCCTCTGACTGCATTAAATGAAGTGTAACAGCTTGTTAATGAAAATTCACGATTTTCTTCACATACTGTGCAGAAAATTGTCATAATTATCGCAAGTGCTTTGTACCTTTTAAAGCAACTTGTGCCTTTACTGATAAGTAGAGAAAACCTCACTCAAGACTTCTTCCCAAAGGCTGGAAATCTCCTGACTGCATTTTCAAGTGTGTACCATTCCATCAGTACAGGGTTTTTTGAGAAGTGCTAGCTTAGGTCTGCAACCTTCTTTCCTAGTTTTCTAGAAGACAGAGAGTTGTATGTCTGAACACGTAAATGACAACAAGTCTTCAAATAAAATATGCATCATCATTGTCTTGAAAACTAAGGTGTCACTACAGTGGAATTTACAAAACTAATAATTTTGCAGATATTCATTGAACAGTGAATGTCTTTGCCATTTCTGCAGGAATCCTACAATGTCAATTTAAGACTTCTTTAGTATTCCAGGGAATTCAACTCTAATGTCACTAATCTAGATAAGTTATTTTTACTACAGTAAACATGAAACTTCTGAAATTCAGCATAAGCTTTTCAGTTATTCCCCGGAAAATACTCTTTTATAAAAACCTTATTCTCCTTTTGGAAATCCAACTAAAAACCCACTGAATGGCATGACTTTGCTCAGTAGGGCATGTTCTCTACACCCTTTTGAGGCGCAGAAAGCTCTTTGGCAAGCTCAGTGCATGCTCCATGAGGTCTGGCACAGCGCTGCCTTCGACACGGGTACTGCAGCAAATGTCTTCCTACAAGTGTAATGACCCACTTTAAGCCTGACATTTATGTCACAGCAACTACAGCAAAGTGGTAAGACCCTGGTGATTGAATGAGCAGCCAGGAAACCACTGCTGAGTTTACAGTTTGTAGAATTCCAGGCTTCAGGAGGAGCTTTCTAAGTGAATTTGCCTGCAAGGATGTGACAATTCTCATTTACACCAATACACAGCCATGGCTGGGCTCAACAGTTTTATTCCAAGAGGACTGGGTTCATCCAAGTAGCACACAATAAGGTTTACAAGATGAATTCAAAACCAGCAGCTTTGTCAAAGTTTTTGGATCACAGTTTAGTAACACTTACTGCTTGCCTGTTACCACTTAACTAAGCGTTGTGCCTGACAGGGCATGAACCACTTAAAAGACAATTAGTTGTGCTTTCTAATTTAAGTCTTTTCAAGCATCTGGCTTTGAAGAGAGCTGGATCTCAAGGAAACTCATGTTCCCAGTTTGAGACTCAAAGGTCATTGCATCCACTACAGAAGACGAACACTTCAGTGTGTTGTTTCCATATCAAAGAATGCATCAAACCCTTCAGGCGTGTTTAACCCAGCCCTGGTAGCTGCAAGAGCACAGCCTAACTGCCCAAGTAACCCCCCGGCCTTTTGCGTAGGTTCTGTCACATGAACCAAAACCTGCACCACCTTCAGCAGATTGAGGGATAAGTTTAACCCCAGTAATTCCTTATGAAAAAGCTCCAGAGCTGCAATTGGGAGAATTCAGCACTAGCACCTGGTACAGCCAGAGACCCCGAAGGACACTGGCATCACCAGTAAGGTATTTCCCTCAAAGCAGCCTAAGCCACAGTATCTAGCTGAAGGTTAGTGGAGGTTTCCTCTCCATGGTAACAAATAAACCCCTCCCCATGACTGAATTACACAAGAAGAAAAGTTCTTATTAATTTTTCCTGACACAGAGTGCACATCTTATTTCTGTGAAACTATTAGGAGTCTGGAAGAGGAAAGCAAGATCACTAGAAGCAATCTTCCAGGTTTCTGTTTCACAGCTCTCTGCAGCAGCATGCAAGAAAAAGCTGTGTGCACTCTGTAGACAGTGGTAACCCAGCAACATCCGTGGGATTTTTGCTGGAAGCAAGGACTGCTGAACCAATCCCATGCAGCACATGGCAACAGTTCCAGGAGTGCAGCAGAGCCAGCACATAAACATCAAGTCTGCAAGCTCATTTATAAGACTTGGGTGCAAAGCTGTGTTAGTGTACACCAGCATTTTTCTGGGGGAGCCTGAAGAGGACATAAAAGGCACAGGACAGTGGAAGTCAGCCTGGCTGTCCTCTTTACTTTGGAGGAAGGTTACCTTGGCTCCTGGCTGTTGCACTGTGCCACCCTTCCCCACCCTGATAAAGTGCAGAGCCAGCAGCTGCAAGCTCACTGATAGATAACTCATCTCTCCCTCCTCCATTCTGTACCTTTAGATACATGAAAAAGGGTGCTTTCTGGAATTAAACAAACTTTATTGGCTAGAGGAACACAATTGTTAGTCTGACAAAATTACTAGATCTGTGCACGTACATGACCATTTTTAGCCATAGATTTATTCATTATGTTGGTCCACAAAACCCCTTATGACATGTTACTGCTATGTACTTTGCTTTCTGAAGTTTTGACACTGGTCAATTCTATCAACCTAAGATTAACCATCAGAGATGTTTATCCTAGCATCTCTCTACAAATGGGAGAAGGAAATTCCACATCCTACAGCTGCCATCTCTATAATTCATAGTTATTGATTCTTCTTTTTAAGTACAAAGTGATCCAGATGCTGAATCTATTTATAGCTATTCCCCTTCTGTAGGCTAAATGTTTGACTCTGGGGGTAAAACTGAGCTCAGATCACCTCAGACATTTCGGTTTCAGGCAGAGGAAAGCCTATTCTTGCAGAGACCAGTGGAAAGCTTATGGAACATTGAAGTTCATTTAAAAGCTATACAGAACTAGTCAGTACCCAGAAAAAGCCTGAGATAAGAAACTCGAGACTGCTCTTCTTACTCTCCTTTTATATAGTGGCAGCATCTGAGCACTCACACTTAGCCAGCTTAGTGACACTGATTTGGGCTCCTGCTTTGGGCTTCCAACTTTAAATGGATGTTCCTTCCCTTTCTTTCTCTTCATTTGGGAGAATGCTGCAAGTTTCACAATCTGCCTTCTCGCTGCTTCCAAAGCCTTTCAGTGTCTTCTGTGATGTTACATAATTGCTCTGGCTTGGAAAAGCACCCAGCTCGTTCTGAGCCAAACTCTGCATACCTTCCTGACACCGCCTCATGTCTTGGAGGGACTGCACTTCACAAAGTGGGTCAGTGTGGCTGTAACTCACAAAGTGGGTCACTGTGGCCCCTGCTAGTTCCAGGGCTGCATGACAAATAGGTTTTAAGCAAGCAAAAGCAAAGATACATTTAGCAAGACAAAGATACACTACATGATCTTTAGAGAAATAAAAAGCCAGGTCACACCAGCCATGTGCAAGTAGCCCTCCCTGTAACAGCCATGAGACTTCTGCTCAAGTAAGGACCACCAAGTGTGGCCTGAACAGCACATGGGGAGACTTCGAGTGCAATGCAGTCAGTATATAAATACTTGAGAGACTGAAAGAACTACCAAAACACTCAGTTTTAAATAAGAGCAACACTAACACAAACGTAACAGTAGTTTTCTTCAACTTCTTTTCTTCATCAACCCATTTGTTTCACCAGTTTAATAATTAATTAGTAGTTTTTGTTTGGTTGGTTTTTTAAAGCAAATATCTCAACTGCTTTTATGTTTTATACTCCCTACAAGTTTCAGAAGTTGGTTCCCTCCTTGTATTATTACTCTTACATGTCAGGCCAGTTACCCTCCAAACAATAAAAGTATTTGGAAAAAAATCAACTTTATGGTATGTAACAATAACTTCCCAAAAACACCCCTGTGATATTCAGAAACCAGTGTTCCAGTACACCAGACAGAGCTCTCTGTGCTTGCTTAGAGCCTTCTTACCTTTAGCAGCAGGTCTGATAAGAAGTGGGATCTTTATGAAAGTGTCTGTACAGTCAGGAGAGCCAACCAAACTACAAGCCTTGAATCCTCTCTCTGCTCTCAGACAGCTGTTTAAATATAGTACGCAAACTGCAGCAAGGGAGGGGAGGAGCCAGAGGGAATGGGGGTGGAGCAAGGAAAATACTTCTAAGCATGAGTCAGCAGGAATTTCCTTTCCCAGCTTCTGAATGAATGATGTAGTGAGCTTCTTTGCTAATGCTCATCTGACTCTGTGACTACAGCAAAAGCAGTCTTAGAGGAGCTGTGCATGGCAAAAGGCCTCCATTGAGCAAATATCTTCATTTTCAACCCTCAGGGCATCATAGATACATAATGGGTCTAAAAATAGAGATTTCAGTTTGTACTTCTTTTTCTTCAGTGAGATGAAGTGTGATAAACCTTTTGCACAGCAGCAGTAAAATGAGTCAAACTGCTTCCTGTAAAATTTTGAACATAGCAGGGTTTCTATTCAAGGTGTCTTACTCAATCCAGGGAACGATCGATCCAGGTTGCTAAATTTAAAGCACCCTTAACAAATGAAATAGCTTTATGCCAAAGTGTTCAGTTCAAGTAGTAAATGCAGCACATGTTTATCTGTGAGGCCATCTGTTTTGAAACCACAATTTCCAGGGAATCAGGAGGGCTGCTGATAGCCAGTTGAGCCGCACGCTTTCATCCATGTGATCTAAAAGATAAAAATGGTTCATGAGAAGGACTTGTCTACTCTCCCAACCCACATCAGAGCCAAATACTTAATATAATATTCTATTTTAATTCCAACTGAATAGGTTTTTTTTAATAAATGTGAACCATTGTTTCACTTAAACTACCAGTCAACCCTTTGACAAATCTGATTCAGTAAATATTGTCAGACTGAGGGGTGGGGTTTTTAAGGTCTCTTTCAAGTTCCCTGGGCCTTTATCCAAGGCAGCATTTGCACAGAGCTCTTAAATAACTCATTTTGATTTTTTGACAACAAAGGCTTTTGTATGCATTATTCAGATACTTACTGGCATGTAACCAATGTATCCATATTAGTCAAGGAAAAATTAAGCTTTCAGAGGAAGTAAGGCATTAACTTGCTTAGGTAATTTAAGATTGCCCTGTTACTAGGTTTTCAAAATCTGTCTTCAATGTGTTGACATGCAGTGTCACATGTCAAGCCTTTTACAACAAAGATGGTCAAGTCCATACTTGCTAATACCATAGATACAAGAGGAAATGATATATGATGCTTTGGCAGGCTTTGTAATAAGGAAAATCAGGAATACTCCCTATGTGTGCAAATCTGTGGAAATAAAGTTGTCCCCTGGGACAAAAGTAGGAGATCCTTTCCATTTCCCACAAGAATTTTTAAAACAATACTTTCACAACTAAAGCCAGGACATCTTTCCAAAACCACAAGCTCTGTCATAATTTTGTGCACAGTAGAATTCTTTACAGGAAAACGTTCATGTACAATAACCCACTGCCCTTTATTTGCTTGTACAATAAGACTGTTGAGTGCAGCAATTTGGGCATGGCTTTTTTTTATAGATATCCCAACAAATATCATATGGAATATACACATCAATGTTACCATTTCTACTTGTGTACCTTGTCTGGAAACAAATAATTCAGCCCAACACTTTGCATAAATTCATAAATGTTCCAGAAGAGGAAGTAATTGTGCAGTTTGCACTTGGTCTTGACCTACAAATTTGTGCAATTCACTTATTTTTGCCTGAACTGACAAAACCATTTTATCGGTGCACAGATTCAAAGGTTCTTAGAGAGTCTCTGGCTTTTACAGGAAAAAAAACTCTGCTAAACTACAAGTTTGTAGGCTCAGTCATTGAAGAGCATTGCAATGTGCTCCAGCTGAGGGATCCACACCTCTGTCACAGGGTACAAATAGATTTGTCAGACTTCAGTGGAAACTGTCAGTAAGATTAATTACTTGCAAGGGTTTCTCCTCTGTTCTTCAAACTTTTTCCTTTTAAAAAATAAAATAGGAAAGCTCAGCCTCTAATGAACATTATCCAAAAAACAGAAACTAAGCTAGATTAGCAAGAGATCACCAAGTGATCTAGCAAAAGGAAAATAATACTTATGCAGAAGGTTGTGAAAAGCTCTTTCTTTAAAAGGTTGTTTGTTTTTTAATAGGACTTATGACTTTGAGGATTGCCTTTAGATAATGTGAAGGATCAATTCTATCTTTGTACTTGCAAAAACACAGGACACAGGCTTAGAACACTACATTTGCTTTTATATGAATGAACCTTGCAAATAATACAGTTTTAGCTAGTCAAATCATCCCCCTATCAGTGTGTAGGGAGGAATTCAAAGCCCTGTACCCACCTCCTCACCTGAGAAGGTTTGGGCCTGCAGAAAAGTAGGGCAGATTTCACTGGTAGTCTTCCATTCCACCTCCAAGCCATACTCTGCAGTTCACAGCACCAGCAACCCCGAGTGCATTCACTGTCAAGGTCAGGTTGTTTCCTGTCAGCCACAAATTAGTTCTCAGAACTCCGACAAGTTGATGCCATGTTTAGCCAACCTAAATTTTGCCAGTGAGCATGGAAAAAGCCACAGCACTGTTCTGGGGACCATTTTGCACCTAAATCATCCCCTATTTCCTTCCAGAGAAATTCCCTTCTTAGCTAGTGACTATTCACCTCAGGTTACAGAAGTTCTACCCATCCATGGTGTACTCATGGGACCTGTCAGATAACCCTGATTCTGCTGTGCCCTGATTTGGGGGAGCTTAAGCTCTGGTGTCAGAATTTGTTGCTGTTACCTCTGCTGCTGACAGCTCATGGCAGAACCCTTCCTACAACACCTCTCTGGCATCCACCCTTCCCTCTAGCCAGTCTTAGGGTGTACCATACTCTGTGCTAAATTCTCATGCCATACTACATTGTTTCACACATTAGGACTTCATGTTCTGTTGGTTTTTCATAATGAGAGGAACACTCCCAGTGTGATCTTCCATGGGCCACAGTAGTGCTTTGATGCTTTGCTGTTGCTCTCAATTATGGTAAAACAGAAATACTAAGTTCTGCATGTCCTCTGCCTAAGAGAACATTAAGTGTTCAGACACACATGCAGAGGACGCAGATCATTTAATCTAAGACAGAATACCAAAAATCAAGTTTTGGAAAACCTGACCAAGTATTTTGATTCTGTATGATCTCTGTGCAGTACCTAAAACGCAGCTTCACTCTGTTGCTGCCTGAAGCATCTCCACCTTTTTCACACACGAAAATGTGACACCTAAAGCCATATGCTGGCATATGTACCAAACTAGAAGCCACAGATGTAACAATAATAAATTGTTTGACATCAATACTGAAACAGTTTACCTGGTTTCTTTTTGCTTCGACTAAAAAAACCCACATTTGTCACCAACATCACAGCCTAGACCGACACGAGCAAGACACTCCCTATAAATGTCCTGGCACCCCTTAAATCAGAGGCATTGGGCTGTGGCCATAGCACGTCTGACAGCAGTTGGGTATCAGAACTGTGTTACTTGCTCTGCTAAATGACAGAGCTAAAAAGCCATGGGAAAGCCCAGATAATTGCAAAGTTTGACAGAAAAAGCAACTTAGGCAACTTTGCAAGTATGAGACCAAGTTCTGCTCCCAGTTCTACTTGTGACTTCCTACATGTGTTTGTGCTTTCACATGGCTTCCCCTAAAGAAAGATTTGGCACAGAGCACGTGTCCTAACTTTCCCATGTCCCTGCCAAGGCCATATCTGCCCTGTGCTCATACCTCTTTTTGCAGTATTTAGGCAGCTGGATCCAAGGGGAGAGAAGTAAGGGTTCACTGCACCCTTTTGTTGTTCACAGGAACATTGACATCCCAGTCAGATAAATGATTGAAATGGTTTTATCTTACTAACTTGAAAAACTGTTTCAGGAAAGTAAAAACCCAAATCTCACATTTTGCTGGAACTATTTTTAAAGAGTGAATTTTGGTTTTCCCTGCTCTCAACCCATTACCTTGAAATCATTCTCTGCCTGTTCTAAGAGGGTTGTCTTCCCAAATCAATGAGATGAAACCAAAGATTCTCACCACCTTTCCCTGGCCAAGGGCATCAGCCACTTCCACAGCTGTTAAGAGATAAAGAACATGGGGAGATGGGAATCAATCATACCCGGGAGGGCCATGAAGCTCTACTGCTGCTTTCATGTAGCCCTGTCTTTGGCTACTCTGCAGTAAGGACTTGTGTGGGCACTCTGGCATAGTAACAAAGACTTGTTGGGACATTTCACACATCTTCTCTGTGCAGGCTAAGAGAGCAGTAACAGAGAGCAGCAGTGCAGTTAGTCCCTGTAAACACAGCCTGAAAGGATGTTACAGGCAAGTACAAAGTAGCCCACTAAGCTGTTAGATAATTGGATATTTGGCAAAAGCAGCCACTCTGAGTTCACCTGTGAGGCGTCCATATAGAGCAGTACAGAGTGCAGGGTGGCTGTGCATGCATTTCCTTGGAGAAGAGGCCAGGATCACCATTCCCCTCCTCAGATGACAACATAAGGGGATGACAGCCAAATCTAGTGTGCTTTCTACTTCCCAGCTCACATGCTTCCTTTCACAGACTAGTAGGATGCAAAGAGGTGCAGCCCTTAAACTCCAGGGACTACAGCCATGCTTGTTTCCCACAAGGACTGGGACTTAGCAGATTCCTTGTTCCCCAAGTGCAACATGCAGAGGAAAGCTCAGCTCACAAGCTCTGTCCTCAGACGTCCATCATGATCTCAACATTCATGTGTTTGGGGGAAAAAGTAAACACATGCACTTTCATTTCAAACAAACAGCAGCCATGACCTAGTCAAAGATTAAACTGCACATGAAGCTGCTAGGGAATTTTCCTCTTCTTATCCTAATGTCAATATATTCATAAATATTTACATGAGTTATGGATAGCAGGATCATTTGAAGATACAGCCTTTAGCTTCTACAATCTTCAAGTCAGTGTTTAGTCATGTTCTTTTAGTCTACACCGGCATTTAGCAAATGGTAGCCTAATTTAATAAAGTGCTTTATCATTATGATATGCACATATGTCACAGATCAGAAAATACCCTACAAAAACTCGTGGTTTCTTGAGTAGAATAACCAACAGAGAAGAAAACTTGAAGTAATAGGTACAGCTTAACCATGATCACTGAGCATCTTTACTGCACATAGGCAATTTCCCTTAAGGCAAAAAAGGAGTTTTCAAATACAAGTGAGTAATTAAAAAAATGGAAAAGAGGATGCAAAGTGCTTGTTTACCTCAGTAACACAAACTTTCACAAACAAGGCTTTGGAGTTTCTTGGATTCATTTTCTTGCTAGAGCCTAAGCCATTCTGTAGCTCTTTGACCTAACTTTAAACTTGTCTTTATCAACAATCACTAAATCAAGGTAAAGGATTTTGTAGCATTCCTGAAAAGCTTTGAAACACATACAGCTAAAAGGGCATCCAGAGCTACACAGTCAGCATGTTTGATTTCCTCAAAGACAAATAAGCTTTTCTGCAGCAGAGCACAATACTTTTTAGTTGTGAGAGTTTAGGAAAGGGCTGGGCTCGAGTCCTGCAACTTCCTACCCTCGGGGTTATTTTCATCTACCTCTTAAGCACCTGATACTATCAAAGGTAGCTGCTGCTTGAAGCCAGGTTACCAAATCTGATATTCCTGACTTGCAACACGTCCTTTCTGCTGTAACTTTAAGAGTGTCTGGGAAATTCTAAGTGATTTTTCTATATAAACCCTTTCCTCTTAAGAGGACTTTCATGCACACTGAAAGATCTGCTGAGGGAATAAATTCAAATGAAAGTTTCTTAGACACCAATTTCCCTTCACAGTAACACTGACTGCCAGGAGTGAAACCTAAAGTCCCCTGCAACTATTCTGCTTAAAACAGGATAAACCAGTATCTTTTACAAAGACAATCTTATCGCTTAGTCATAATATAACAGTAATGCATTAAAGTGTAACAAAATTGTTTCATAGGTCAAGGCTTCTCACCTGTAACTGACAGCTGTTTCTAGACTAGTCTAAGGAGGATGGAACATGAAAGGAGCTGACACTTCCTGCAAAATAGAATGTGCTATTTCAAAATACATGTGTATATTCTGTGGTCTTTTCTGTGGTTTAGGAACATACAAAATATTCACCATAACGCCTGAAAAGATTTGGCAGTGGATTTACAGGAAAGAAAGAGGCTGCATTTCTGCACAGGAATAAAGCCTTTCAGTAACTAATTCCCCAATGCATTCATTTTAGAAACACCCAGCAAGTTGCACTTTTAACTGACAGACACCCATTTTTGAATGTCAAAGCCTAAAGCTGAGCACAGGTCAGTGAAACAAGTGTGCAATGCTGCTGTAGCAAGAATTATTTGTCAATATACATATTCAGTCTCTATCAGATTAAAAACCCCAAGTCCCCTGGAGATCTTGTTCAAGTTGTGCTTCACTTTTTGGACAAATTTCACTAGAAATATCTTCCTTCTTTCTTATTCCCAGCCATTTTAAAAAAAAATTTGTTATTTCTGTTTCACGTGTACTTTTGCTTGAGTTACTTTTGTTCACACTTTGTTGTTGTTTTGTCAGGCAGGGAGAGAGGGGTTTGTTGTTTTGTGGTGGGTTTTTAGAGGGCTTTCTTTTTCACCTACCAGCTATTTCTAGGCTAGAGATGAGAGACTCTAGATTAGTCTTATGCCCTTGCCAATAATTATTCAATCAAGAGAAATAACTTATTTGTAATCCACTCTCACTTTTGGCAGCTGTCACGCCAGCTGCAGCACAGCCCAGGGTGGTTTCTCCCCAGAGAGTAGGTGTTCCAAGCCCAGATGGAAAGGAGGAGGTGTTTCTGGTCAATATTTACCTTGACTGTGAAAATGCTAAGATTGAGGCATCGAGCAAAACCTCTGCAAAGAGCCTGAGAACTGTAATATTAGGTGACCCTTTCTCTCCAGGCTGAAGCCACACAGCAGTGCCGTGACAGTGAAGTACCTTGCTCTGTGTATCACACTGAAATGTGCTCAGCAGGGCAGAGTGGTGTGGCACCAAGGTGACCAGAGGCATGGGCTATCTGTCATATCAGCTCCCTGGGAGCTCTGACCAGGGTGTTATCCAAAGCCTGCTTTTGCACTCCTGCTACCCTGCAGGGTAACATTCAAGGCTCTCAGCAATAACTGCAGATCAGACCTATTCTGCCATGTCACACGAAACCTATGACCTTGTCTCTTTGCAACTCACTGTGCCTAAATGTGTGCCCGGGCTGTCACACAGGTAACAGAGTTGTCACACATATACAAAACTCCCTGTACCTGCACTGGCTCTTGGGACATACATAAGAGAGGCCAGGTGGATTCAAAACATCCATCCAACATGGTATCTCATCCTCAGCAGTCAAATTAACAGACACTCACTGAAGAGAACAGGACAAGCATGTGATGCTTGTATTTTGTCTTCCCCTGCCTCCAGATATTTGCAGCTGACAGAACTGGCTGAAGTCTGATGAGGTTTGTTCAACTTGCAAGTCCCTTCCATTTGTTTGCATCTAGTTCCTAATAATTTCACATGTGGCCTCTAGTACTTTTACTAAAGGGAGATTGTACAACTGTTCCCTCTCCACACCACTCATCTATACATTCCTATTGTATTCCTCTCAGTCTTATTTCTAATATAGAAATTGTTCCATATATTCTATCAACCTGTTTTACCTTCTCCAGACCTCTCATATGCTGAGATGAGAAAAACATCATATAATCCTGTGATCTAAGAACAGATGAACCATAGGTTTTTGCACCAGCCTTCTGCTTTGGCCTCCAACCTTTCCTAGCATTGAATTTGCTTCACTACCAGAAAGCACTGAGCTGGCAGTTCCACAGGACTATTCATCATGACCTTAGAGCTGAGTTCAAGCTCGTCCCTGCTCTGACTGAGCTTCCTTAGCTGGACCAGTGCCAGAGCATGAGAAAACACATAGGAATTGTGTAAAAGTGTGAAGCAATATGATGGTACATAAGCATTGCACACATTGTTCTTCACCCACATGCCTGATAAAAAGCAAAGTGGCAAGCCTTGGAGACTTTCTGGATACTTCTTGCTCACAAAGAAACCTCAACAAAGTAACTGAAGGGCATGCATGTGGGAAGAAGCATGTTCTCACCTGGTACCTCAGAAGGGAGGTGGCCTTAGGTAAACACAGTAGAGAAGCACAAAGAGCTTTTATTGCACTCTATCCCCTGACCTGATCTTGATCTGCTCTTACCCTCTCGCCTGACAAAAGCATACATGAAGAGCTTATGTAAAGTCTCTTCTGGGTTTGCCTCAGGAATGGCTGTTATTCACACAGATTATAAAGAGACAAAGCCCAGGCACAACCTGAGCATATGCTGAACTCTTGACTAACCTGGAATGGACACAGTGGATATAAAGCAGCACAAAGGTAAAGTTCAGGACTTCTAAAACACTCCCTGTGCTCATTGTACCTGGGAAATATAGATAAGACTCTTGAGCCTGGGAGAGCAAAGCTTCTGTGTGTCTGCTACTCACACTGCAGTGCTGACCCTCATTTTGCAGATTTGTTGGAAAGGCAGCCCATTCTGTTGACCTTCCTTTGAGTTTTGTTTCTCTGCTTCAGGCCAACAGTCCCAGCATACAACCAAGTCACTGTTGTACTAAATCATTCTCCATCTATTGTCTCTTATCTTACCCTGTGGCCTGCCTTATAATCTCATTTCTTCTCTCCCCAAAGTCTTTCCCTCCTCTTTTCTCACCACTGAGCCCCAGTTACATTAAAAGCTTTTCCATTAGTGACCAGGCATTCACAAATGTCTTGGCAGCACCAGAGAGCCACATGCCAGTTACCAGCAGTTTGCCCACCTTTGATGTGCCCGCTACAGAGGCTGAAACAAACAGCCATTCCTGGATTTCTGGCACTGGGCATTCAGGGCATTGCAAAGCTGGTGCCTCTGAAGAGACTGAGCAGCACACCCTGCCACGGGCATGTTTTGTGGCACTTGGGAACTGAGCTGCTGGCCCAGAACTGCTCCAGCACACTCCCTGGCACTGCAAAGGACACACATTCCAGAGCTGAGAACCGAGTTTCCACACAAATGTTTTCCCCTGTGGAGCGAATTTATAAATACAGCAAAAAAACATGCAAGAATTTCAGTTGCATGTAAATATGATGATATTTTAACACCAAAAATGCATATTTTTTTTCTCCACTTATGTGATGTAAAAAAAAAAAAAATTAAAAAATTAAAAATTTAAAAACCAACAAGGAAAGTAACAGAATTCACTCCATTCTGAAAGCAATTTTCATTTTGCTCACATCACTTACAAAACCACCACCCTTAGTGTACATGAGGACACCAGACACTTCATTCAACTATTCAATTTAGCCTGTGAATAAAAATATCAACAATAAGCCCAACTATATTGGGAAATAGATTGTACTTCGTACAAGCTTTGCAAAGCAAAAAAAAAACAAAAAATCCCTATCACTGACAAACAATTATCTTGAGTTATTCCATTTCATGTTTCACGGATTTTAATTTGAATTTAAGCATACATGTCATCACAAAGGAGCAGCTACACTTTTAGTAGATACATGACCAAAAACCTTTGCTGAGGAAAGGATTTGTTACAATGTTCAGTATACTCAAGTTATTTGCTGAATTAAAACTTTCCACTCCAGGCCAATTATTATGGTAGTCATTGATCTCAAGATAGAATGAGTCAAAAGTAAATTTAGAAAATAACTTCAGTTACATGTATCTACAGAATTATGCAAGCTTGCCATATATCCCTCCATTTTTTTCTGAAGTTTTATACCTCTGTTATTAATACAAACTGTTACAATGGAGCACAACTTTAGAAAATGCAATTTTTTTTTAGGTTCCCATAAAGCCTTGCTACAGGATTTTGAATACCATTTAGCTTTGCAATGCTTGAAAACAAAGTGCATTCAGTATAAAGTCTTGATGGTTTTCTCCTCGTTCTGACATCTGGGAAAGGATAAGCAAACTTGTCCTGCTCTCACCGTACTGCTGTTAGTCTTGGAACACCATAAATGCCAGAACATCCCTACTAAGTGTCATTGCTCCTGAGAGTGCACTCAGGTTGCACCAGTCACCACAAACACACAAAAGCACAGTAGAAAAGAAAAAAATCCAAATAACCAGGTGGCACCCAAATGAACATGTAAGAGCAGAAATCCTTTTACAAAACAATAGGAGAATTCAACAGTATCTAGGAGCTTGACAGGGTGTCAGTCTGTCCCATCTGACACACACATAGGTGTGACTGGGTGTCAGATAAATACTTCTAATCATTTAAAGGCACAAACAGTTCAGAGATTAAATGCCTGCTTAGTAGTTGCCATAACAGAGGCAAGGAGTGAACCCAGATCTGACCTGTGCTTCAGTCACGGGGCTACTCTAGGACACAAACTCCCCAGATTTCTTGCTGTGCTGTGAGTGAACAACCTCTGTCACACTTTTCTATGTCTGACCACAAATACCGAGCAGCTCATTAAAAAGTGCTAAAGCTTTATAATACAATAGACTAAGTGGCTTATAATAGTTATTTACAATACTGGTTCATTTTTAGTTATAGCACATGATCCCCCAGGAATTAATTCACATTTTTGTGCTGTAAGTGGGTTCTTTTTGGCCCAGGACATCTTTCCTGGCCGTGCAGTGTCCTTAACAAACCCAGCACTGTTCAGGCATGTTCTGCTGTAAACAGGCAGCTCTTCTGCTACAGTGGCTAAACCTTCAGCATCACCAGGCTAGAGGGCATTTCATAGCAGTCCCTCTTGCCAAAACCCTCAGCAATCCCTGTGCAATAAGCCACTATCTAGGTCAGATATTCCTGCATCTTTATAGCTACATTATTTTCAGTTTCACATCTCCCCAAGATGTTGCAATTTCCTACAGAACTGCAGTTTAGACAGAAAATTTGCACATTTTCCAACATACAAGCACTTATGTCCTAGTATATATGTGAGTAGCTAAAATAAGTAGTCTGTTTCAGCATATTTGTTTAACTTTGTGTTAAGACTATTTGCATACTGCATTTATTCTGAAGGCATGTTTGTCCCACAAATTCTGATCTTATCTTCACTCTGTACTGAGAAATTACTTCCATAACCTTTGGAAGGTCAACCTGTTAAACATCTATCCACTCTCCCCTACTCTTTCTAATTGTCTAGAAATAATAATTAACTTAATTTTCTGAGATGGGGATGACTACTTCTCTACCCAATTCATGTTATGTATTTCAGATGACTCATATTCTGCAACTATGCTGCCCCCAATGATTTTTTCCCTACAACAATTCCTCACTGAAGCTTACAAAAATCAATCAATTTCTTTCTGTTCCTTATTTCTTCAGCCAAGAAGAACATTCTCTTCTAAAACTCACAAAAGATGGCTTCATGCCATGGCTCAGGTATAAGCTCATCAAAAGTAACATGCCACAAATCAGAGAGCTTGCATTTGGGACTCTGTTGGGAAATGAAACCATTGAGTCAGGCAGAACTCCATGCCAAACCTTTTCTGCTCGATATCAACTCCAGCTCTTTAAAGATTCTGCCAAAGTCTTTGGAAATCATTTGCCCGATACCACTTTGGGAATAATACTGGCATATTCACTGGTGCAGAGAACATGTTTCAGCAACTTGCTGAAGGAGTGTTTAGTGCATCAAAAGAATGTGCCCAGCACAGGAAGGCAGGTCACCAGGTACAGCTGGCAGAGGGATTAAAAGAGCCTTAAGGGAAACAAACCCATCTCTAGCTGCTTAGGTGAGACAACTCCCTGGAGCAAACCTGCTGATTTCAGCAGCACCAGCTTCCCCCAGTAACACAGGTGTCACACATTACATCCTATTCCACGGGACATTGCTCATGACAGAGTTGCTCTAAAACTGGGAAATAGAGATCATAATGATTTGCATTTGAATGACACCAACCCACATCTCCAAAGGTGCCTTGTCTACTGAGGAAAGCACCTGCTGGGAGGCCAGCAGGTACCCCGCCTCCCTCTAACTCAAACAAAACCTTGCTGGCTTATTTAACCTCACAAACATAAGGCTGTTCTGAAACAAGTCCAAGACATACAAGAAGTGTCTGAGCAACACATTAAAACAAGCCTGAATTTCAACCCTATAGTGTTTCGTTATGGCATTCTAGTATGAGATACCACAAAGGAGTTAATTCTGGCTGAGTATCAGTGATGGACGAAAGGGAATTTGGTAGCTGAGGTACCATAAAATAGCTGCCAGAATGGCACACAACCTTCGCCAGTTAGTTCCTTACATTTGTCATAAAAACTAGGATCATTTTTTTCCTGGTTTCACTCAGTTTAGTGTTGAGCAAAGCAGTCAGTCTTCAAGGGATGAAACAATAAACTTTTTTCAGCTTGTAAATACAGCTCATACATGTTAATTACCCACTTTAATCTCCTCATCTGAAACACTAAAAAGAGAGAGGTTGTTGGCATGGAAGGTGCCTGTCAACATTACCAAAACCTTACTTTTCAAATATCTCATGTGTTTTGATTTTAGAATGGATCTGAGCCAAATCATGCCATGTTGAATAGAAGGGCCTGTTGAAGCAAAGGTAAACATTCCAATTAGTTTTGAGGGCATTTGGATTAGCCTTCCTATAACTGATATATTGTGATACTTTTGTATTATAGGAAAAGGTACAATGTTTTTTGACACACCGAGGCAGTGATCTCAGAGTTTTAGGAAGAAATCTGGAAAGGTGAAGATTAAGCAAACTAAGATCAGACTGCTGCTTTTCTTGTAGGACTTTGCATTTTCCTAGATAATACACTTGAGTTTCTAAGCAAGGAAGAAGACAAATTAATACTAAAAGTGAGCATAAGTCTTGTCTAGAGCTTTAAGCTAGACCAGTCTCTTTCCATCTCACAACTATCAAAGGAAAGCGCACAATACTTTTAAGTCCACAGACAGAGGTAGAACACAGAAGCACTAACTAGTTAAAAAAAAATACAGCCCATGCCTTTGTGGACTGCCAGTCCCTCTCCATTTCTTAGGGATGTGCTCCTACCCTGTCCTGGAACAACCTCTTCAGGCTCTCCTCAGTAAACAAGAGAACTGAAATGAGGTGCACATGGCAAGTACACAGCCCTACATGATGCAAGAGTATTAAATGTTTGTGCAAAACATGAAGTTAATAAATAAAACCACATAGATTACAACTCCTGTATGGTAGCAGCTTCTTTAAGTTACAGCTGCAAGCCTTTTCTTCCTCTGGCTCACAGCAGCAGCCTGCACAAATAATTCAGAGTTGATGTGAACAGTCTGCTTCAGTCCATCACATACTGTGGCCATTTATGTGAAAACAGAAATTCACAGATCCCTTTCTTGCTTTCATAACATCTTCAGCTGCTCTTTAAATTCCCTGACTGCTGCTGAGAGCAGCACAGAAGGACTCTACTTTCTCCAATCTAACATTTGCACATTTTTAGCCCCTTACAAAAGCAGGGCAGGCAACTCCTGAAGTGCCAGTTTGAGACCCACAGGTGCATTTTTAACCTTTCAGCTCCAGGGCTCTATTCATGCTGGCACTGCTGGGAGGCTGCCCTCACCCATGCTGGTAAGTCCATACTGATCACTTGTGTCCTGGCTTCCTCATTCCTGACTCATTAAATGTCTGCCAGCAAGCTCCATTTACCTTTATCCTTATTCCAACTACCTCATTCAGAGTGTTTTATTAGCTCTCAAAATAAAAAAAAAAAAAAAAAAAAAAAAAAAATAAAAAACCCCTTCAAGTTGTGTCTGAAAAGGCCTGACTACATTATAATAAGCTGGGTTTTACCTGGCTCTCTCTCATGCACACTGATCAAACAAGGCATGGGCAAACTCCTCATTATCAGTGATTAACTACCAGCTATTTCCTACAAATCAGTTGGCAGCAAAAGCTCGTGGAAGGCAACACAGATAAGAAGCTCAACTGCAAGTAGCACTGAACCAGATCATGAGAACAGTTTTGTAATCACCTTCCCCTCACTTTCAAGTTAAATTTCACTACATAATCAAAGAATGAAAAGCTGCTATCCAAGAATTCAAAAGTGGAATGGGTGTGTTACTTTGCAAAGGCATCCAGCTTCCTAAGACAGTGAACTACCCTGGAGCAGAAAGCACAGGCCCCTGGTGTGCCCAGGGACATGATCTCCTATTGCCCTGTGCCCTCAGCGAGACTGACAGTAAGGAATAACTCCTGTGAGAGGGATAAATAGGTTTTCATCCGTGTCAAATGTTAGCTCAGTTACACAGCTTGTTACAGATCCCTGAGTATTTCCTATCCCCTGTCCAGCACTCAAACAGCACCACAGTCATCTTACAGTGTCAGGAGCTTTCCTTCTGTCTCTCCTGTCCTTCAGAGCACTTTTCAGCTATGCCTAGATATTCAGGGTGTTAATTTAAAATCAGAATGTGACTTTAAAATGGGTACTTACAAGTCCTGTGTCTTGACATAATCAATCCAGCATAAAGAGTTATTTCCTGATCTCTTTCTACAAGTGCAAAAGATGCAGAGGAATAACAGAAGACATCTATGTGAAAGAGAAAAGTTTACATTGTTAGTTAACAAAAGCATTAGCTGATAGATAAAAAGAACCTAGATATTAAGGCTATTTCCAGACTTGAATTACATTTAATAAGCCATTTGAGCTCTCCGAATTTCCTATCATTTTATCATTTAGATTGCAGTTCTATTGCATGGGCAGGGAATATTTTTCAAAGCATGTTTGCACAGCACTGAGAAAAATGAGATCATAATCCCTTCAAAAATTAATATAAACAGTTTAAACAGATCATTTCTACAGACCTATAATGACGAACATCTGATTTTTTTACCACATAATTAGAGGCTTTTTTCAAAGATTACTCATGCCTCTGGATGAGTAATCTGAACATTTCAGCACTTGGTATATTAACACTACAAGAGAAACTAAGCATATTCCAGAATTACATATTCATCATTTCTTGAGGGCTTTTAAAGTTATATACAGTTACATTAATATTGTATCAATAAGATACATTTCCCTCCATAAAAATCCTGCCTCTCTTCCTGTGGTGTTTCACTGTCATGGCTCTAAACCCAGCATGGTCCTTGGGAACTGCAGCTGACACACTCAGAGGGCTCCTGGCCACGTATCTGTATGAAGTGGCCTGCAGACATATCTCCTGGAGCTTCCATCTCAGGCAGCCTCAAAGAGGACTGACCAGACCTTGTTTAGGTGCAATCTCCAAGGAAAACAGCTAACAAGCATAAAAGCTGAGCAGGAGAGTCAGAAGGAGATTCTACAATGGGTCTGCACTCAGAGGGTCTGTACCTGTGGATATACAGGTATCCATCCTGACTCCGCTTTTATGACACTAAAAGTCAAAGGCAGCACATTACAAATTGAGATCTATAACACAGAATGGTGTTCTTTAAGAAAGCACTGAACAGATTCCATCAGGACACTTGAAGTGCCATCTTGTGGAAGGTCAGTCTGAGCTGCTGAGGGACATTAGCAATCAAAAGAACCGCTGAAGACATTTTAAGTCCAGTTACAAGAGAAATTGAGATATAGTATTGTGGTCAAATTCAGATTTTACCATTACAGCCTGGGAATTAGCAAAATACAGCCACATCCAATAAGATGGTGGTACTCATTCCACTATTACACTCAACTACCAGAAATGCTTTGCTTTCTGTCATTAGTAAGTGCAAAGAGACAATTAAAGATGAGTATTTTCCCAACTAGGTGACTTGAAATCATAACTAGTTTCAGAGATTGCATGTTGGCAGATACTACGGATTCCAATAGAATTTGTACTTTGAGAATTACTAAATAAATAGCTTTTTAAAATGCAAACTCAAGTGATCTAATGGAAAAATTTGGCTATGACAATATGCACAAAGGTCAGCTTCTCCCATTAACTCACACATAAAGTCAATTTTCTTCTTCATGAAATAGGTTCTCTGTTTGTTCATTTCTGCCCTCCTGCCAGTGCTCCAAACAATGTAATCTCTGTTATTTTGAGTTTAGAAAATGGATTCTGGCAACAGCTAAGACAGTTACCTGGATCACAGGGGCAGGTTAGCATTAATTACCTCATCACATCACTCTGCTAGCAGAAAAGCAGACAACTACCCTGCCTGGCACAGCACAACGTTGTATCATTCTCTGGGCAACAGGAGCCTGAAAGTGACTGTGTGGCTTCCTGCAATAAAACATACAGAAGTAAATTCCCACGAGTTTCCCCACTGGTATGTCCTGCAGGCAAAGCAGTTGCAGAGAGCACATGACAAGGTTACCAAACACTGAGATCTCCATTATTCTCAAGAGAGAGAAAATGCCTCAAGCCTCATGTGAAGATGAGCTGTTCCCTATCACCTTATCTGACCCTCTATACCTCTTCTGGCACTGTGGATTCCCAAGACTCCTTCACTGGTGCCTCTGATAACTTCCTTTCTTCCAGTTGCTATACACAGAGTGCAAAAATTAGGGTTAGCAGCAGCAGTGGATACTGCCCAGGTGGCATGGGAAGCTCACTGTGGACAGCAGATTTCACAGCCTGGAGTCCCAGGCAAGTCTCATAGGCATTGACTCAGACTCAAAATGCTCCAGGTGAGTTTCAGTTCCTTCTGGGAATTTTCTGCCCATTTAAACTACTTTTTGCTCTTCTGAAGCCTTAAATAGGCTGTATATTCATTGTTAACATGTGCTTCCTCCTTCAATCTGGTGTGAAGGTTTCTCCTTCCAACATCACCATTTGCATCCATTCATAATAACAAGGTATATGCAATTTCTTGCTGTATTGTTTGGCTCTAATTTAATTGACTTGAAAAAAAAAAAAAAAAAAAAAAAACAAAAAAAAAAAAAAAAAAAAAAAAAAAAAAAACAAAAAAAAAAAAAAAAAAAACCACCAACAACAACAACCAAAAAAAAGTCAAACCTTTCTGACCAAAAAATTATTCAACATATAGGAAGTTTACCCAACTTCCCCTCATCTCAATTTCATTACTGGGTTTATATCCTGCATCTGTCAGCAGCTGGAGTGAAAACTAGGAGTTATTTGTCAAGGCACACAGTGTGATACTGGTTTGCAATTCTCTGCTCTCAGCAATGTTCCCACAAGGAGAACATTCCTTCAGGTCCACCAGAACATCCTCAGAGAGCTTAGATCTCTGCTTACCTCCAAAAAGGGACTGGAAGAGAATAAGGAAGTCCATACTCCTTTTGAGTCCAGACTTTATTAATAGAAAGATTTGTTAGTCAAGACTTATGCATTCACTTTATCTCATTAGAGAGGGAAAAACTGTTTCACTTTATCATTTCTATCCCAAGGCCAGCATTACAGGTAGAAAGGGCTGTAAGTAGGTAACTTCTCTCCTTTGGATTTTTTAACCATGATTCACAGGACAGCACTGCAGCCAGGCACATATTCTCATAGAAAGGGAAAACAAGTTAATCTGAGAATGGCTGTGGCACTCTGTGTTCAAGTAAGTTTAAGTGACTTTTCTTCAGAGTAGTTTTAAAATGATCTCTGTGATTTGTTTTGGGGAAATCTGTAGTCAGTTTCTTTAATTTCTAAATTCTAAATACTAACTAAATTTCTAAATTCTAAATACTAATTTCTAAATACTAACTTGAGCAGAGTACTACATGGAGAGGTATTTGTACCTTCCAGTAAGTAGTGAAATAATGGATTTTTTTTTTGTGTGTAGAAGAACTTTTATAGTAATTCTAAATGAAACAAGAGTATGCAAAGGCATTTTGAGAAACAAAAACCATTAGAAGAAGGAGCTGTTTTCCCACAAGACACAAACAGTTAAATAGCCTTGACATTCCTGTCTCAGCTCAGATTGGATTCTTCGCCATCCTCCTCATTTCAAGGATACATTTATTTAGGAATCTTATTTACTGTCCAATAAATATTTACTGTACTGGAAGCTCAAATACACCCAGACTAGCATGCTGTGCTAAACAACGGTCAATGTTCTTGTTGTTTTCAAAGATCAGTGTCTAATAAAAGTACTGCAGAGTTAAGTTGAAGACATATTTATAAAAATGTAGATATGGGGGGGGGGAATGCAGAGAAAAAAACCCTTCCTGTAGAAATTTAGATAGTGAAAAAGTTCACCTACCCAAGACAGTGTTAGATAACTGGAGGAAAAAAAAAAAAAACAACAACAAAACCCACAAAGCACAAAACCACCTCCCAGAAAAATAATTTGGTTTTCTTGTTCCAAAGCATTCCAAAACCATGTGTCCTTGGAACTTTCCAAATAACAAATAGCCCTTGTACAAAGCCTTTCTGGCACGCTAGTCCAGATCTCCTTCTGCTCTCTCAGCTAATGCTGCACTCACATTCTTTTAGACAGTGGCTAAACATATGACTTCCATTTATAAAAGCAAAACCGTTTTTGTGCAAGGTTTTTCCTACCTGCTGGAATGTGTCAGGACCCTGAGAGCACCAATAGGTCATAATTTCCTTCATCAGCATCATCTGGGGTGTCCACCTACACACTGTCTGCCCAGGAATTGCATTTAAGCCCCAGGCCTTGCCCTTAGCCCTGGCCTGAGCTGTACTCAGCCCAGTGCCTCACTGCTCCTGCCTTGCCCTCAGACCCACCTTCCTGCTTGGGTTTTTGGTTCAGGAACAGATTAGGGAAATGTATTCTAGAGGCCATAGATATTTCAGAAGCCATGGATTCACTACTTGGGCTTAAAAAGTCCTTCTAGTCCATATTTTAGGTTGTAGTCAATAAGCAAACTAACCTTAAACCTGTCCAAAGAATTAATCTGCCCATGGATGTACTTGTTATTAACTCATGACATGAATTTGGCATGTTAAATACACAAATTACCTCACTTACATGCCAGTGCAAGCTTTTTCCATCCAGTATGATATGTACAGGATACCACAAAGGCTTAAGTATATAGTGGTTTCAAAGTAAAATCCCACAAACTCCCATTAGGAATGAAAAGGTCAGTCCTGCTCTGAGTAGCATTGGGGATAACCTGGAACAGTCACAGCATGCTGGCTGCAGAACAAAGAATAATGAAATGATGTACCAACCTTCACCCCAAGAACTTCCCCACCAAAATTTCTTATGATTTCTTACAGTTTCTTTCAGATCCTTTCCAGAGTCTATCCAGAAACCAGAAGATGAAGCAGTGATTTATTTCCAGTTTCAAGAACCAACCTACATGCTGTTTTTACATAATAAATACAGTGAAAATAAAGTATAGTCCACAGAAAAGAGAAACTGAGAATACTGTGACAACTGCAATGACTGAACGAACTAGGACTGCTCATTCCAGAGGCAAAGGGGCTGGGGCATGACAATGAATTTTAAAATGTGAAAGGCTGCTGCAGAGCTCTGTGAAGAACAGATAGGGCAGGATGCAGTGCTGTAAAATCACAGCTACTTGGTTTGGTTCTTCGTTCTGCACTTTGCACTTTTACTGAAGCAGACATTAGCTGGGAACTGACAGAGTAGAAAAGAGTAAGGAGATAGGAGAGAGAACCATAAAAAGAGATAAGTCAACATAGCAGGCTCGAAAGACTTTAAAATAAATAGCCTTTCATAAATCCTTCTGGACTGCTGAAAGTACTTTTATCAGGGAAAAGGAAGAAAATATCTCAGGATGAGAATTCAGTTGCAGAATGAGTCTTGGTGAAGGCTTAGCTATTGTACTTGTCCTGCAGCAAGAATAAGAGAGAACCCAGAGATTAAGTCTAAACACAAAGGGAGCTCTTTGACAAGCAGGACAATGATCTCCATGGGGACTTGGATAAAATGACCTGCAGAAGGTGGGAGAAAGTGGAGCCCTGCTTTTACTGTAAAGGTGGCTGAACACTGGAATAGGATTTGTAGACCATTCTTGCATACTTTTAAAACCTAACTGTTCATGGCCCTGAGCAACCTGCTCTGGCTGACCCTGCTTTGAACAACGGGGTTGGACTAGATGGTCACCAGAGGTCCCTTTCAAACTCAATTATTCTGTTCAGCCGTGCTGAATTTAGCACATTGGTAAATTATTCACAATTATAACTTTCCACTAATGCTCTTTTCTGGATAGAATACAAAACTAAAAATGTAAAACCCTTAGTAAAACTCAAAGGATGGTGATAATTTTATATATGAATCATAGCAAAACAAAATGGGGCAGAAAAGAAGCATTTGGGCCTCCCACATAGAGAAACCTGGAGAAAGGATTTGGAATAACTGAGGGGAATGATCGGAAGGAGGGTGGACAACCAGGAAAACACCAGAGCCAAGGGAGCAGGAGGTTTCAAAACTGTGTTTCAGCGTGGTCAGGGATCATGAGGGTGAAGCACCACTCTTGACTGAGCGTTCATTGTAGGTTTTGGCAAGAACAACTATTGATTCAGGAAATAGCTCACATTTTTTGCTTTACTTAAGAGCTAACTAAAATATTAAAGCAATGCTTTAGTTTGTTTGTTTGTTTTTAAATCACTAATCAGCTTTTACAGCTCAAGTTATCCCTACACAGAGAAGTTTCTGGGTAAAGGTTTTGAAAGCACTCAAATCCTTTGGATGCTTCTAAAATATCTCATCTCCATTGCTTTGCACTGTCAGTGTTGCAGACAATGAACACTTAATCTGGTCCAGATATTCCTGGCTAACTGAAAGCATGATTGCAGCACATCTCTAGTGCAAGTCACTTGAAAACATCAACACATTTTTGCACTTATTCCCATTCTTGATTAAAACTTACTCTGCTGTTGCTGCTCTCCAGCCTGTGCTGCTAATGGTTTGCTGTCTTGCATGGCTGAAGGACAGTTACATAAAGGTCTCCACAGTCCCTGCCCAATAGCATCAGGTGGGAATTTATCCAAGGTGCTTCGTTTCTTAAACAATTAGGAACAGAACAGAGTATAATGGAACAATATAACGGACTTTTAAGGCCAGGGACAAGTGCCAAAATCACTCTGGAAGAGTGGGACATTTTGGTTTTATTTATTAACTGTAGAATTTTTTTTCCTCATGCCAACACTTACGTGTGATCATAATATGTAAAAATTTACGTTCTAAAATCTGGTGAAGTTCCAGGAAAGAGTTACACAAGCTCCATGTATAAACTGATGTCATCCACATTCCATCCTGCTTTAACAGTGTTCAGCTAGAACTGAATTTAGTAAGACCCATAGTGACTGGATGCCCCCTGTATCCACAGCAGAACTGCCACTGGTATGAGCAGATCCACATTTATTAGAGGCTTATGTTTATGCTTTTGTCCATTTGTGCTCGTAGCTCATTTGATAAATAACATGGACAGGCTTTTTACAGAGTCTGAGGACTCACAAAACCAAACAGAGCTGCAAACTGTTAGCTCAAAGAGAAGAGAAAGCTTGTGACCTCTATTGAAAAGAAGAGATAAGGATCCAATAATCCAGAAGTTCCTGTTGGAAAATACGGCCTAAAGATGTGATTCCATTAACCAGTAGTTAATAGACTCAGTCACATGAAGAAAGTCTTGCTTGGTGGACTGAGCCCATATGGGGTGCAGAAAGTCCCAGAGTACATTTACTCTTGCCTCGTCTTGAGAGCTCAAGTCTTGATCTCCCAACATACCTCCTGAAATCTACAACCCTCCTTAAGCATATAAGGGACACACTTAACCTACTAGGCTGAAGGCACAATGTACAGCACTGTGTAATGAAGCCCAGAAATTTACTTTAATACTAACCTGGCTCAGCTGTGATGGGAAATAATCTTTGTCAGAAATGGTTTGGACACTGATGCTGCTGTTTGTCAAGGAACCAAACCCTTTATTCTATACAACCCCTTTCATTTCATTGAGGCTTTGCCACTCAGGTTTCCCATAACCCTAATTCTAATTTTCTTTTGCATTGCTCTCTGGGAACAAAGGAGGGTAACAAAACTCTTCTTCCTTGCACCTGTGCTATATGTTCTTACAGGATTATGCTTGGAAACGGAGATCCGGTGCTGTGCTTAGCTATTGTTCCTTTTAACAGACCAAGGCCATTCATTACATTTTTATTTTAAGGAAGTTCACCACACTTCCAAACACCCTTAAAAACCATGATTAAACTGATAAATAAGCCCTCATAACACTCAAAAAATATTAAAGTGCAAGTGCCTCACTGTTTTTAGGATTGCCTAAAAATGCTTATTTACATACTTGCAATTTAACTTACCAATGACTCTTTCTGCTTAAATAAGGAAAACCAAAGTACTGGCAGAATATCACATTTCTTCATCTTTCTTCCAGGTTTCAGTCTGTTCAGGGTAAAACCGTTTGGGAAACTGTCAAGACTGTTTTTCAAACATCCGTAGAATCCCGAGAGTACAGGTTCTGCATATATAGCTCATCTTGTGCTTTTTCTCTGTTTCAAAGAGATAATAATTTCAGAAAAACATTAATTTAATCGAAATCTCAATGTTTTTTGTGACTTAGAAATCCTTTTGGTCAGGCCTATCAGCCACATGGCGGTCTATTCGAATAATGCAGCAGCGACCTCTGCTGCACAACTGATGCTGCCTCAGACTTGTTCGGCTACATTAAACCTGCTGTTAATGCTCTTTCAGATAAGATAAAACCACAACTTTTTTTCAAGAACAAGTATACTTACCTCAAGGTGAGAGAATTCTTCTCTTTACTAATAAAGAGGAGGGCTTCAAACAGCAGGAGATAAATTTTGAAGTTTCTGGCATGAAGGTCCACAACTTAACCTTGAATGCTTTCACTGGTTATGAAGGAGAGTTATTAGTATTAAGTGAACCTTGAACTACCCTCATAAAAATATTTCTGTTAATTTTAATGGGAAAGAACCTGAGGCAAAAGCCACTGGGTGATGTGCCAACAGACACACACAAAGTCTGTGGCAGAGGCATCAGTTTCAGGGAGAATAATGATTTCAAGCCCTGTTCTTGATCACAAGATGACCCTTTCCCTTTCCTGTGCTGGGTCAGAAGAATATCAACCAACTGTAAAAGACATCGTGCCTGTACATGATGCTCCACACCACCCATGTGACACGGGAAAGCAAGAGAAACTGGAAAAACAGGATGCTTGTTTTCAGCTTGTGACTTTCCTGGATCATATGAGAGCACAAATATTGTAAAGCAGCCATAAGCCTATTGATTTGATCTTAGTGAAGTGCTGAGCAACCGCAAGATCTGCTAAGTCAGCAGAGGCAACGTGGAAAATGGTGTCCTTCCCCTTCTCTCCCATGACTAAATCTTCTCTTTCCACTCAGTCCTCCAAGGGGCCGTACATTGCATATGTGAGGAATTTGAGTCTGGCCCCTGCGATGGTCCAGCATTACTACCCTTTGTTCTGTTCAAAAACAGTTACAGCTGGTGGAGAGCAAAGCTGTGTGAGCTCACACTGACCCTGTGTGGTGAAACCAGGCCGGAGCAGGCACTCCAACCCTCCAGCCGTACGCACCAGGCTTTCTGGCAGCATTTAGTACTGCCAGTGACATCCAGTTCAGTTGATAAGAGCAGTAAAAAGTTTTCAGAACTTTAATCTCAGGAGTGCAATTGTAATCTCAAAGGCAAAGGACAGTGAGTGAGGGTGGTGTGGCAAGCTGGATTGCTGGTGTATCACTGTAACGCTGCCCGCCGTGTCTGCTGCTACACTGCCGTCTACTTACCCAGGCTTGACTGCAGGCAACAGCACAGTGATGACACCTTTTAAAAAGAAGCAGATTCCTGTGCTCTGTGTGTGGATTTCCACCTTGCTGGTGCTGTCTACAAAAACATCACCACCCTATTTCTATCTCCCTTGCCTTCATTTAAGTTTTGGAGGCATTGCCTTCCAGGATAAGTCTTATTGTCCAGGCAAGCTCACATTTTTTTCTACACGATGAACTGACTTCAGACCTACCTTTATTAAAAATGCATTTTGCTAGAACCAGCCCAGCAAGCAAACAACCTGGTTCTCTTCTGTATTGCTTTTTAATATTCTACCATTTTTTGGCATCAATCACAGAAGTTTATCAGCTTTCACATTTACTCTCAGATTGCTCTCCTCTCAGAGGACAAAGATACTAGGTCTTTTACAAACCACTGTGAAGCCCTACCAGTGACAAATCTAATAAATGGCAGCTCCAACAGCTACTTTCTTAGATTTTCCTGTAAACTAGCTCCTCATCAACTTCAGCTCTGCTTAAGGTAAAGGGCCTGTTTACTTTTGTGAAAGGTTTTATTTGAAATGTCATGGCACAGTAAAACCTTTAACAAAACTGTTGTATCTATGCAGCTACCTGCTGAGCTTGCAGCCTCAAAGATTAAAGCTGTTTTTCTCAAAAATAACTGTTTTCTATCAAAATATGCTATCTGACAGAAAATCCTGATCACTTCTCAGCTGAATATTTTCCTTGCTGTCCTATGATTTTGCTCAAAACTTACATCAACCAAATTTGTCTGTAGTTACTACTTCATTTTCTCTTTGAATCCTGGCAGTCAGGATTCACCTTTTCTAAATCCTGGCACCAACACTCTTCTGGTTTCACAAAATTCTGGAAGTTTTACAAAACATTTAATGCTTCCAACATATTTCATGTTCGAGCCAAGTAATAATCTGGATATTTATGTTTAGAATACTTTGTACTTCTGCCATGTTGGCACTACATTTGTAACATTCCTTGGAGCTAGGGATAAATTCCCTGGAGCTAAAAATAACTCAGAAAGCTGGAATAAATAGATTATTTTAAGGATACCAAGCAAATACTCTGTACCAGTAAGAACATATATTCATTTAGCATTCCTGAACGCTGCCCTCTAAATGAGTTTCAGATGTGCCTGCCAAGCTTGGTAGATCCATGGAATGATCTCCTGTCAGTGTGGCAGCAATTGTGATACCATCCCTCCTCCAGGACTAATAGGTACTTTGGTGGCTTTCCATCTTGTATCTTTCATCCATGAACTCACTAACTGTTAGCTGCTTTGCTTTTTGAAACAACAAAAATTACACTAAATCTTTCTTAGACAACAAGTGCATTATCACCAGTACTCTGAGATTTGGCAAAATTCAGCATCTGGAGACAAAAGACTTCTGCAGCAGCTTTTTTGAGCTTTTGGCTGCAAAGGATTCATAGTCAAATGAAAAATGCTTCTTACAGATAATGTTTAATAGTCTCCATGGTTACTTTAGGATTAAGGTGTTTTTTTCATCCTCAGTTTATATAAGCAATCAAATTCCTCCTTTTGCCATCAATACACAATAATTGATTTATACAGAAGTTTTAGTACTGATTCCTGAAATACAAATAATTTTACTTCTCCCTCTAAAAATAAGCCACTGCCACAGCTAAAATGAGACAGGCCTGTTCTTTTCCACATAACATTTTTTTTGGTTTTACATGCTGGACCACACAAAGTAATGCACCATTTTCATCCTCAGTATCCATTACAGCCATTCAGGTTCAGGCTGTCCTCTCTAGCAGTCCTGTTCAGCCCTGCAGCACATGGAGTTTGTTTTAACCAGCCTAAGGTAGTCCTTTCAGCTCAAGGCATAGCAGAGTCCTCAGGGCAACCACTGCCTCTGTCCTGGTCACACTGGCATAATTTCCATCCTACACAGAGAAGTGCCCTTCACTCATGAGCTTTGTGTAAATACAGGAGCAAAGGCTATGTCTGACAGAAACCTGGAGAGAGCACTGCAAGCCTGTTGTAACACTCAGAGAAGGGAGGGATACACTCTGCTAACCCTTCAGTCTGCACTGACCTCACAGCTCTGCAGTCCCCTGAGGCTCCTGCTGTTTGTTCAGCCCTTAGTCCACACCCAGCACCCTCCCAAATGCCTGCTGGAACCCTCAAACATCTCCGCCTACAGCCTTAAAAGATTATCTCTTCTGACCTTAGAATTGAAGGTTTCTGCTCCCTCCCTCACCTATCAACTCTGCTGTAAACTCAAAACCCAGGTCACGTGTGGCCTCCCCACTTAAATATCTCCTTAGACAATCCTAGAAAACACCACGTTCTTGTTCACCTCGTCACTCCCATTCCCCTACAAATCTCACTGTAGTTACCACTGGTTTTGGTAGTGCCTTCCACCTTGTATATCTCTAACATTTCACTTTATACCTCCTTGTTCAGCACTGCTGCAGTGACTCTGATCTACAACCAGGCCTCCTTTGTGCTAAGCACTATAAATGCAGATGAGCCTTGCTTCAGCCACAGCTTACAACGCCCCCAAGGGGCAAGGGAAAACGGCAAACAGCATTACACAGCCCAGCCCAGCAAGGGAGACACTGTTCTCTACACAGGAACTGCCTGTTTCAGGGTCAGAAACAAACCAATTGTTTTCCACCCTGTTTTTTTAAACCGCAATATTCCTTGTTTTCCACCTTACACACACACACACCACTTATCAGCATCTTGAGATGAAACTTACAAGCAGAACCTGTAAAAAAGAAAAGCAAATATGTTACCCTGGACTGAAAGGGACAGCTTTCCCTCTGAAGTGAAACTAAAATTAGATCTTGCCTGCTCAGAATGAAAGTGGATGTTTTGCAAGTCAGGCTACACAAATTTACCCAAAACCCCCACTTACGAAATAGCAGAAAAGAAATGCAACCACATTTTCCCCAATACCAAAAGGATGAGAGAGAAGTCGTAGTAATGTGGTAGCTGGACAAACTTAAATTATGTCAAGGCACAAGAAAGTAAAATAAACAGATTTCCCTTAACACCTTTTGTTCCTGTGGGTACAGCATTGTGAACTTGGTGGCTTTAAAAATAAGCTGGTTTTAAACCCTCAAATTTCAATGCTCAAACTAACACAGGTGACATCACAAAACCAAAGCATTGCTGTCCTTGAGATTCAGCACTGATTTTTCAAAGCATGCCTGGTATTTTCTTGAAAGACAAAACAGAGCAGCAACCTTTCAAATGGTATGCAATATAGTATATTCACATGACAAGATTAATTTATTTTTAACATCATTACTCACCTTTAAGTATTTGTTTTCCTTTCATTATACTCATGCTGTACAGGAGTACTTTGTATCGAGCACCACAAGTGGAGTGGCAGTCAGGAGGCTCCTGTGAGGGGTCTGTGTGGCTGCACAGGAGCTTCCTGAGCAGCCTCAAGAAACCTTCTGCAGTCACATGCAGTGTTTTCCAAACACCACTCTCACACTTGATTCTAGTCATGGCTTTTGTGATTTTACACCCTGACCAGACCTACTCATGCACCAGAACAAGGCCTGGGCTCCAGCAGACTGCAATGACTTAACTTCTAGTTTGGGGAGAAGCTAACTCATATGAAGCCTATTAGAAACTATTTATAGAAACTTCTTTTCTCTGATACTTTCGTCGTGGTTTTCCACCTCCTGATGAAGTTCCTCTAAATAAATTATAACTTTTTTCTCCAGAAGGATACTACAGACATGAAACTTGCAATGCCTGTGAAACATTCCCTGTGCTAAAAGAAACAAAACATATGAATTAGTGGGTCAAAATATACTTCTTTTAGGTTTATGACCAAAAAAAAGAAAAGGGAAAAGACACTTAGAGCATTAAAATTACAGACTTTTTCAGAAGAGATAGGAATATTGCATTCTGTAGTTTTGGAAAATAGCTAATGATTTTCTGAAGATTTGCATCTTGCATAAATTTTTTATTCAGGTTTATTGAAACTGCAGCATAAACCCAGTGACACACAGGATCTTTAGAGTCTTACAAGAGTTTACCTCTTGCTGTAGGACCACTGATTCATCTTCAGGCTTGCTCCTTCTCTCTTTTAGAAAGTTCTTTATTTTCAAACAACTTAGAGAAGTCAGTATTTTCTTCATGAGTAAAATACACAGTTCAACTTATAAAATGTTTACAATACAATGAAAGGGTACAAATTGGGATGCCTATGATGGCTTTAGCAGTGAGTCCCTTACAGAACAAGCTTTAGGAAGCTCAGGAACTCTTGCCTGTGAATTCTGAGAAATCAATTATACTGTTAATTGCTATTAATAAACTGTGACATATAATGTCAGGACTTAGTATTTCTGTCTATCATTGTCAGCACTTCTGATTGTATCACTCCCTTTTATTTCACTCCAGAGAGAATCTACCGCACTTTTTCAGTGTCAGGAATTGAGCTATTACAGTCACGGGAGCAGAGTGAATTTGCTAGTTGTGCTATACCTGATCTTACTTAGCAACACAGTTTAAATAATTTTTGACCCTGTTAAACATGTAGGACAGGAAAATTCAGCAATTGCTTTCTGCAACTAAAGGTAATGATGAAGCTCATGTGAGCTTCTGACCCCAATTTCCACACAATATCATGAAGCAGGAAAAAATTGTTAAAATATTAAAAGACCTGCTAGGTAAAATTAAAGTTATCTGATGAAGCCACATGTAATAACTGAAGTCAAATTCAGTTGACAGGCCCAGTGGACGTTTTTCCTAATTTTTCAACAATGTTAGGCAACTGAAAATGTTTGCTGTCACATTCTTTCTTAAAACTTAATTTCACAGTTATTTTGCAGAAAGGTTTTTTTACAAAACCAGAAGAACTGTAATCAAGCTGTGGTTACAGGACCACGTCCAGCTGGATTTTAAACACCTTCAGGGATGGAGACTTCCACCTCTGCAGACAGCCTGTTTAAGTGTTCAGTCCCTTTCACAGTGTTTTCCTATGTTTAAAGTGTCTTTTGTGTTTCTTGTGTCCTTCTTGCAGTGGGAAGCCCAGAACAGGGGATGCATCTCCACACATGGTCTCACCAGTGCTGAACGAGATCACTCTTCACTTAGAGGTAACATTTTTCCTAACACAGCCCAGGATGCTTGTCCTTTGCCACAAAAGCATGTTCTGGCTCGCATTCAGCTGCTTATTTAGGAAGGACTTCAAAGCTCTCTTCTGCAGGACTGCTTGCCAGCTAGTTGTTGTCAGCATGTATTTGTGCCTGGGGTTATTCCTGAGGTGTGGAACTTGTTTCCCTTTGACCTTTGTGTGACTCCTGTTTGTGCCTTCCTTCATCCCGTTGGGTTGCTTCTCACTGACAGCACAACCATTGACTCTTAATCCAGAGAGTCGCTGGTGGCCACAGTGCCCAACGTATGCTGCTGTATTTTGCTTTAAGAGGAAGACATTTCTGGAGATGTGCATAGCATTGTGCAAATACAGTTATTGGCAGCTGCTTCTCACAGTCCTGAACCTGAGCCTGTATCTGGCATCTGTGTAAGCTGGGAAGGCCACGGCTTTTCCCTGAGCCTGCCAGTGCTAGGGCTTACCAGCTCTTGCACAAATTCTAATGTTTCCTTTTTAATGTCTTCCATGCAGCTGTTTGTTTTGCTACCTGCTTTCCTGCACTGCTGAAGCCGAGAGGAAGTGGGAGTGTATGTCACTTGAGGACATGCATAAGCCTCGGGATGTTTTTATCTCTCACAGTACAACTGGGGAATTTGCAACAGATCGTTTCTTTTTGGTGCCACTTCGTGGAAAGAACACAATAGAACAAAGTCCCCCAGGTACAGGCTGTTCTCACTCATGCCACATTGTTACCTTCAGCTTTAAAAAGCAAAAACCAAAAAAGGGGGTACAGTGATATTATTAGAACAGTTTACTTCTCAGTGAAGTTCATTTGCCTGCATTAAAATGGATAGATCATTGACAATGTCAGAATATCAATCCTGAAAGATCATGCTGCATTATTGCAACATTTTCTTAAGACATGGGAATATTATTATATTTTGGCTCAAGCATCTTTGCTACAGATGAAATGCTGATTTCCAAAGAAAGCCAACAAACAAGCATCACACTGCTGAGGACAGACACCACTTGGGCTTTCTATCCTGTTTGGACACTGCCTACATATCTCTCTTGCTGTGTGTCCCTGTTGTCTCATCACTTTCCCAAGAGAAATTATACTGATCTCCATGGACTAAGCCATTAAAACATTTACTGGAAGTAAGTGCTAAGCAAAAGTCAAAGAACTGCAATGTTCTCCTTTGAGGAGCTTGTTTGCAACATTGCCATCTCAAACATTCAAAAACTCAGCTGCTCAAACCGATAAGCCTTTGATGAGACTGTAATAAACAATGTCTTGTGTTCTTTTCAGTTGTCTTTCAAACTCTTGGGTCTGTCACAAATAGAGTTTCAGATGGTTTTGACTTGGCAACCTCCAAATGAAAGCTGAGATTTGTACTTAGCCCCTTAATTACTGCAGGATCTGTTAAAACCAATTTATTAATAAATTTTGAACGGGATTCCAGTTCAATAAGCAGACTCTTTTTTTGTATAAAAGCACTTCCCTTCATTTTTTTAGGTACTATCTCTTTATATCACTTGTGCAATTCATGGACTCTTGCCCAGCTAAAATTTCTAAGGTTGACAAAGGCTCTTCTGATCTGCAAAGGGTTATGAGACTTGTGGTGGGAAAACCTGTTGAGAAACCAAGGTAAATACTCCACTTTTTACATCTGTGTTAATTGTCTGCTTTCCACAGGAGAGCAGGAAGTACTCATCTCCAGCAGTGTTGGACTTAGTTCTGGTTGAGTATGCTAATGAGAAAATTCAAAGAATATATTTCACCGTAAGCAGAGGGTTTTCCTAGATGACTTGAAAGTTCACTGATGTTTGCTCAGTAGTGCAGAAGTCTGTCTCTATGAAACCAAGTGCAAGTGGCCCACAAGCAGGCTTGATTATAATCAACACTTGAAGGAAATCAGTAGCAATCTGTATCTTTCAGATGCCTTTAAGGTACATGTTGTTGCAACATTGAAAAAAAAAAAAAATACCCGAAGCAAAAATAATCCCCAAACAAACAAACCCAAAAAATTGCTTGTTGATTATTTGTACTCAGAGGCATATTTTCATACTTCAGAATTGCCAAGCAGAGCAAATACAATACTTAGGATCAAGCCAATTAAAATTTTCCTCGCTTTCCAGTGGAAAAATCCTGGAGACAGGCATGGCATTGGTAAAGTTATTCATGTTATGCTGTTTTGGGGGAATTTGGTGAATATGGCTGCACTTTTTCTCACCTTGGAACAGGTGTCTTTAGGGGAACAAGGAGGGAGTGCTCACTGTGCTCTTTTGCCTAGAAAAGGTTGAGTTTTGCTTAGTATGTGTAAAGTCTTTGAAAGCTGCTTACAAACTTTTACCTATGCCACACATTCACAAGTTCATACAATCCAGGCCTCTGACATTTCATCATTAGCTTACTAGAACTATTTATCTGCAGGTACATAATTGGTGGCCCTGGAGGTTTAGCATTCCTCCGCCCTATCTCAATACTGTTTATTTCATCATGTTCCAAAACAGATCACAACCTCTTGGGATGAGGACTAGGGCACCTTTAACAAGTATGATCCCCTAAGCTCTCTGCAGTCTAGGAGTTCATGATCTTGTTCCCATTGACATGAATTACTGTGTGATACACTTTGAAGATTTCACTATTTAAACAGTTGGATAAAGAATTAAGAAATTTCTGTGGCACAATTTAATTAGTAGAGGTACTTGGCACTGCTTATTGTATGGAAATTGCCTAGGCCCAATATATAGTGATACTCCTGTTCAGTCATCTCAATAATGACAAGATGAATGTTACAAATATTTTCCAAAATAGCATGGTATGGCCTTTTTAAGAAACAGAAAAGAAAATGAAAGAAAAAAGAAAAGGAAGCCCTAGTTCAACTGCAAATCCATGAAATGGAAAATGGACACCATCATTTTTTGTATCTTAAAGTATGCCCCTACAGTGGGCAAGTATTGTGCCTGTTTGGAGTATTATCTTCTAAAGCAAGATGATCATATCATGGCTGCACTCATGCACTACAGCTTAGGTTTTATGAAGGTGAACTGCACAGCATTTGAATCCCACAAATCTGAAACCTCCAGCATTCTAATATCAGCTTCTTGTAAGACCTCCTGAAACACACACGATGCCAAAGAGAACAGCACCTTAGAACCAAGCTCTTTGCCAAAAGTTATCCTGCACAGATGTTTAACTGGAATAACCAGATTGAGAAATGATGCTGGGAACTCTTCTGAAATATCAAAGTATAGTGTTTACTGAACATGCATCAGAGGCTTTGGTATTTGGGTCATCTTAATGCTTTAATCTTCTGGTCCTGTGTCATTCTCTCACTGCATATACTTGCTCTTTTAAGGCTTTGTCTGATTCTGTGGTCCTTTAATGTTGCTGCTTGTAAAACCCCCATCTTGTTCTAAATTTGGTTGTAACTGGGTTCACTCTGTGTGACTGTTATGAGGAGACTGATAAATCACTCATGTCTTAAACTATTTTATCCTTAAGGCATCACTATTACTCCTACTTTTAGGATGCTGAGATGTTACGAACATGTTTACGTTCCCTGTGCACTGTCTGAGCTTGGGAGTGAGCCACAGAAGTAAGTTTAGATTGAAAATGCAAATGTACTATTTCTTTTTGCATTGTTCTTGTTAGGTTTTAAAAGACCTTCTTTGGACACTTTGAAAAATTAAAATATGAAGGGTTTTTACTGTTTGTTCTTTGTCATTCTGAGGCTCAGTTTTGTTTGCCTTCTGAATGAAATAAAACACAGTCTTTGTGTTCTTTGAGATCCATGGCTCTTCTGAAAGACTTGTGCTGTCATTTAGCATGAACAACTGTACACATTAGAAATGACATACTGTCTCTGAATTCTTCCTGCAGACTCTGTGTGCTGTGTGTAACTCCAGTCCCTCTGTGATGGCCGGACTCACTCACTAAAAGGAATCCTGCAGGCACTCACATAATGATCATTTTAAGTGCAGTAATAATGTTCAATTAGTTCAGACCTGCACTGCAAATTGGCCTGTATATTTCTGGTTTCTCTAAATACAGATTAAAATTAAACTTGATAGTTCATAGTTTTATACGGAAGGGGTTTTTTTAATGTGAAAACAATAGTCAGAAAGAGTAAATAAACGCAGGATTGTTCTAGTACTCTGCTTCCCCAGCACGATACTCTAAAAATACAGAAGTAACTAAAACTACTTTAAGTGTCAAAGAATTCCTGTAAAACTGTGTACTTAAAGCTTGTCTACAAAGCTCCCCTGAAGAACTTCCTGTAATTAGCTGAAAGGATTTTGCACAGTTGTGATTCTGCTGCAGCACAGTCTGAGCCTGACAGGCTAATACTTTATTACAAGGAAAAACACTTTTAATGTACCTTTTACAGAAGTGTAGACTAAATGAATGTGGTGTGGATAAAGCCAAGGGGAAGAGGATCCTGTGGCCACAACAAGAAAACTTGACATGCTTCCAGCCTTCTCTAGGACTGCTGCAGCCCACATTTTTTACCTTTGCTACTTCTGCTCCCTCATACTGATTTCACTTTTGGAGGAGGGTGCTGGGCAGAGAAAGCAGATGCTGGTCAAACACCACACTGTACACTTCCCACTTGCAGTGCTTCCTCGTGGGCCACACAGCACTAGCCACATGATTTTATGATATAAGGGAATTTCCCATGATCATAGGAGGATTAGGTAACTGCCTTACTCCTCGTTCCCTCCCTGTGGGGGGGTTCAGATTTCATCCAAAACCAACAGAAGTGTGTGGACAGAAATCTCATTGACTGACACTGGTTTTAAGTCAGACTTTTTAAAGAGACAATCTTCATGGAGAGAAAAGTTTGCATAAATGTGATCAGCTGAAACAACTGCTCCCTCCTAAAGTCTCCACCCTGCATCCAGCAGTCCCACCAACCTTCAGAAGGAATGTGTATGCCAGGGGCCTAGCAGGAACACAATTAGGCCTTATAGGGTTTTCACAGAATTAAAAATACACTGGACTTTGGGCATTTTCTAACCCAACCTCCTGCTCAAAGCAGGACTACCAGCAGTGCTGGAGCAGGTCAGCCATGGCTTTGTCTAGCTAAGTCTAGAGAACCTTTTAAAGGATGGAGACTCTGCAGCCTGAGTGGCCCATTCCAGTACTGCATTACTAACCCAGTAATTTTTATTTTTTTTTTTTAGCATCTGGCTTGAACCTCTGAATTAGAGACATCTGCCTAAGCCACTGATGGTTATCTGCTACTATGGAGAATTTGTCTCTAACTGATCTTCAAGTAGCTGTAGGATTCTTGTCAGTATCCCCTCAGCCTCCTGCACCTGCCTTAGCAAGACTGGCTCGCTCAGCCTCTCATGGGAAGGTATGTGCTCTAGGGCCCCATCCTGGGAGCTGTCTACTGCATCCTCTCCAGTATGTCAACATTTTCTTTGAGCTGAGGGTCTGAAGGTTGACTCTGGTATTTCAGCTGCAATTTCACCAGTTCTGAGTTCTCTCACTTTCCTGACTGCATTTCTAACATAGCCCAGCATGTAATTTCACCCACTTGTGATGGGAGCACCCTTGGCTCATGACCAACCTGACTTTCACCATTACCCCTACATCCTCCTTAGCAGGGCTGTTGGACAGCTGATTGACCCTTAGTTCTTTGCAACCCAACATTACCCCTGTGCCTGCCTACGCCCTTGCCAGAAACCCAGCATTTATTTCCTGTTTTAGGATCAACTTGGCTTAAAAAGTTTAAGGGGTTTTTCACTTGTGCTGCCAGCTTGATCCACTGCAGAGATCAGCCCCAGCTGCATAGTCTGTGTGCAGCTCTGCACTATTCCATACCTGGGCTGTATCCAATACAGTGTTTTTCGCTGTTATATGGCTTTCCCTCTTGGTATTCCTCGTGGAAAAAGCAGCCATCCAACCTGTTTCTCTGTCATCACACTCATCTGCGGTCACTAAGGAGTTACAGTTTGTGTCTCCGACCAGGAAATATCAAGTGTTCAGAGACAGCCAATAGAAGGAGAGATTAACAATGAACTGACTCACCGGCAGGAAAACTTGAGCTGTGTTTGAATTCAGTTCAAAGCCGACTCACACTCGGTATCTGCAAGTTTCGCTTCATAGTTCCACAGTTTTTAAATTTCTGTTTCCAGAGGTAAGTTGATTTTTATTTCCAGTTTCTTTTCCTGAGACATCTGTGTATTAACATAGAGATTCTCTCATACTAAGGAAACATCTTTGCCATGAATTATTTTTTTAATGACTTTATAATTAGAAATTTGAGCTGAATAGCTTTATAGCAGTCTCCCTCAGGCCCCTGCCTGCACAGCCAGGGGAGGATGGCAAAGTTGCCCAAGACTTTGCAATCTGGGGATTACAGAGAGACTTTGTTACCTGTAATTCCATGACAGTCCCATATTCAGTGATTAGACCTTCCAACTGCTTTAGGAATTTGGGTAGCACCCTGCATTTCTCACAGTAGGGTTAAACTCTTTTGGAGATTTTCAGCAAATCACTTGATGCTGAGGTATAAACTCACAATAACATACAAACTCAGACAGAGAGAATGGGGCTTGGCATGTCATGGAATGGTTTGGAACTGTAAAGATTGAAGAGGTTTTCATTTTGGTTTTAATAAATCTCCAGTTAAATTAGGTTTTGCAAATCCAAAATAGGAGCTGATGATTAGCTTTAATTTTTATCTAAGTAGCCAGTTAGCAAGACATTTAAAAACTCTTATACCTTTATTTGATTCAATTCTAAATGAAAGTAAGTATTTTCAGGAATTGTTTAGGTGCTAAATTCATTATTTGATCTTCCTTGCACTATGTTTGGAGTTGAATGAATTCTTTGGGCTATTTAAATTATTATTTATTGCTGTATATACAATGAGAGATAATTTTGCTCCTGACAGCCTTTTTATTTCCTCCTTTATATTTAGGACTGGTAGATCTTTGTGGTCTGTCTTTGCCACTGTAAGGGATAAATGGCTGATTTGGAAATTTCTCTTCATTCAGAGGAAACTCTTCAAATTTTATGAAACTGTTAACCTCTCTGTCAGCCTCATACCATATTGGATTTATTCTTCAAGATTTATTCTTAGAGAAGCACCTAAGGCAATTATGGCTTTCAAGCTACAATAATGTAACAAAAGGCAAAAAGTTCAACTGTGCTTTCCTATCAGAATGAAATGCTGCTAAAGCTGAAGTGGTAAATCAGCTGCTGCATTTTTGTTCGCATTTTGGTTGTGGTTAGATGCTGAGCTTAGTACCCCTCTGATTGTGAATGTGCCTGCAGGGAGAGACTGAGGTTAACCGAAAACAAATTAGTCATGAACTAGAAGTTCAGCCTGATCATGGGCTAATTTATCTTCAGGTTTTTGTCTCTATTTTACTCATGGAGAAAAAGTACCTGCTGTAACTCAGAAGACTTTCAGACCTTCTGCATCCCAGGAACTCTCTTTGCAGAGCACATCTAGAAGGACACACTTCACACTTCATAGTCCTTCACAGTTACTTCACTCCCTCATCTGTTTCCTTTTCTAGCCCTGGTCTACTGGACCCTATGGAGGGTATTCCAGTTTGAGGAGTTCTGACTTACTGACCACTGATCTCGCACTAATCCTCACTGCTTGCTCTCCTTCACCACAGACTTTTTGGTTATTTCTAGTCTAGTAGAGCTTCACAGAATGTAGTTTAAAATGTTATCATGTAGTCACACCGTGATGCTTTGCAGAAGTTTTCTCTAATCCATGAGTGTTGCCATGTAAAGTGTCTGAGACCTGCAGCTGGCCCTAGAGGGGTACTGTACAGAGACCATACTGGCCAAATTAGTGGCTGTTAAAAAGACACAACTCCATTTAGCAGGATTCTGCCAGTCTACAACAGCAGGAAATTTGCCTTTTACCTTGCTTTTCCATTCACATGTGATTTTTTAAAGAAGATCTTCAAAAATGATACAGAACGTGCTGACGTTATTGAATAATAGCCCTTTTAATGAGAAGTGGAAAAACTATTTGCCCAGCATCTAACTGTAAGATGCTACTTTATTGTCTACGTAATTCAGTATCACTTTAAAATCACACTTTATATTATAAATAATGGCCTAATATTTCAAAGTCATCAGATGGAAATAATGATGAGCAATTAATTAGCACCTTACAACCTCAGATGGCAAGTTATGGTCCAGACACTCCTTGGCAATTAGGGCATTTTGCCTATTTTTATAAATGACATCTGACACAGAGTGGTGAAAGGAAGGTTGTTGGATTCATTATTTGAGAATTAAGGAGTAGTGCAGCTTCACTGTGCTTTAGGAGTAGTGACAAAAAGCAGTTCTAAAACTTTTCTTCTTTTCTACCACTTTTTCCTCCGAGTCAGTCATCAAGAAATGGCAAATCCATTACCTGTGGTAGCCCAGGAAGATTTGGAAAGCTTTACCTTGGCCAGGACAGGCTCAGGCTTTGCGCTCAAAGCCTTTCATAGTTCTTGGAACACTCACATCTCTGTGAAGCTGCTGACCAGCCAGGACACTCCAGAGAGGTACGTGACTTATTTGGCCAAGTAACCACACAGGTGGGCAGCACAGACCTGCAGTGATGGCACCAGAGTGAATCATGGCATATCCAGGATCATCTGATCCCTAAACATATCTCTATTTCTAGAAATCCAGACTGGCCAAGAGCCAACTTGGAGGCAATTTTACTGAGAAACAAGCTCTATGGTTTTTTGCAATTTTTTGTAAAAGTAGAGCTTACCCCTGAAGTCATTAATTATGTACTATAACAATGAATACAAACCCTGATCAATAGTACCAGCATGGTATGGGATTATCTTTCTGGAGGTCCCTGAAGAGACCTCAGCTGAATTTAACACAAATCAGCATGTACAGTGAGAGTAGGAAAACTGGCAGGAGGGAGGGTAATGGCCAGGGCTACACAGCAGAGAGAGGTGCATGGAAGCACACCATTTTCTTGTAAATGTGGATGGCACTAACAGCAAAAGGACACAATACAAGCTTTCTCCTGCCTTCACACTTCAATCCTACTTCAGATTGTACTCTTCTGTTCAGATCAAAGAACTCAGAGGTCTCTCACTTTATATTGAAAAAATACACTACACAAAAGACTGCTGCATTTTCTTAGAATTGTTTGGAAGATTACATAATATTTGTTTGTTGGTAGAATTATATTAGCTTGTGTTCAACCATATGGTTCTCTCTGACACAGGATCTCATCTCCAGCTGAAATTCCCTTCAGTCTAACATGCCCCTAACTAGTTTTTTTTTTTTTCAGGGAGTGGAAGTTGCTACTTAAGGATATAGCAAGTATCAGACGTTATGACTCTGAACGTCTCCTGCCTTTTCTTGGGATTTACCAGTGCCATGGACTTGTGGGGATAGTGACTGAATGGATGAACAATGGATCCCTCCACTCCCTCATCCATGAGGTACATAAAAGATTTTGTCTTCTAGGGGACAAATTTAATTAAAAGGTCAGCTAACAAAGAATAATCAGCATGTAAATTACAGTCACAATCTGTTCTTCAGTTTCCGGATTGTGCTTCTGTTTTGCAGTTCTGTTTACTATCAAATGAAAATGTGAACAGTAACAATTTCACACTACCAAAACCTGTATTTTGTGTTAATCAGCGCCAGCTGTACCCAGAACTCTCATTTCCCTTGCTCATAAGGATCCTGTTGGATGTGGCTGAAGGGCTGCATCACCTTCACAGCCTCGAACCTGCTTTCTGCCACTGCAGCCTGAAACCTGCCAATGTGCTTTTGGATGTGCAGTACAGAGCCAAGGTGGGAGCTTCAACTTTTAATCCATTAATGTAAAATCCAGTTGTACTGTTGCATGTATTTATCTTAATAGTCAGCATTTAGTACCAAGACTTGACGTACTGTTACTAAAACTACTTTTACTCCCATTTCTGTAGATATCAGATTATGGTCTAACCAACTGGAAGAAAGAGCAACTGAGGTCAGACCTGCAGAACTGCATCCAGAGAAACCACCAGGATTTAGTGTACCTCTCTCCTGAAATACTTGAAGGAGGCCTTCCTTCCCAGGAAGGTGATATTTACAGGTGACTGGCATTTCTAAGGGCAGGTCATACCTAGCCCATGCTACACTCTACAGTGTTGCCAAAATACTTCAAAGACATCACAGTAGAAATGCCAGACCTACATAATACAGTGGGATAGTATTTAAAATGAGGCCAATTACAGCAGTGAATTAAATTTTAAATTCCCCATATTTGGTGAATAAGATACCAAGGTTAAGAACTGTTCTCAAAGTCAGTCATATAAATATTTATATAATGGACCTAAATGTTTTAGAAGTGTAAAACAGCTGCTAAAACTTTCAGATATATTTAGAAACCTCATAACTGCTTCATAGAGTTTGTATGTTAGAAAAGGAAAAAAGTACTTAGAGTACTTTCAAAATTTGCTGAAGAAAACAGACCCCCAGTGCATCAGAATCAAGTTTTTGTAGGTTAACTGATGTGCTTGTTGGTACGTGCTGAAAAGTCCAGTTCTTTCAGTTGCTACTGAAATTACTTAAAAACAAAGCAAAAATTATAGAGAAAAGAGAAGAAAAGATTCCAAAAGTCACAAGAGCAAATGGAGATAAGGCGGTAACCTGAAATGTAATTCTAACTGAATCTATGGTTTAAAAAAAAAAAAAATCTGATTATTTTATAAGGGCAGCTCAGTTGAAAACTGAAAATGATCTCATCAGATTAGGAAAGACTTGGATAGACTTTGTCTTGAGAAACTCCTTTCTTTTCAAGCAATACACTTGCTCTTAGAAATAAGAACACAGATACAGACTGCAAACTAATGAATAGTTTTTCACTGTTTGGGGGTTTTTTTTCAGTTTTGGAATCCTGTGTTGGGAGACCCTCAGCAGACGGAAACCTTTTGAAGGTATTTATCTCTGCTGTTCATGTCAAAATTTTTATTGTCTGAATTTTGTCTGCAAATTCCTTTATTTTAGGGAAATAATGATAACAACCAGCACTGTATTTTCAGATGTCCTTTTGCCTTCTCTTACTGTTACAGCACAAAGCTCCACATTACAGGATGTAAAGATTAGGACTTTCTCAACAAACTCTCAGTGTTTCCAAAGAAGCTGATCTTTCTCCCCCATTTGTAGCACCTCTCTGTGCTTGCTGAAGCACCGTGTCACTGAGTTGGAGTTCCACTTACCTTTAGTGAGAAGGAATATCACTTCACATTTGCCAGTTCTAATTTTAAGATCAGTGACAAGTAGATAATTGAATGAGCATAATACTAATTTTTACAGTTGCCATGAGTTTCAAATACCAATCAAGAAGTGTCAGTTCCTCCTGAATCATCTTAAGGAAACAGGGAGTCTTACTTTCTTAGATGAAAGTGTAAGTAGTTTTAAAGAACTTAATTTGCAAAGCGTTTTATAATTGCCTCAGTCTAGGAATGATCCCTGTTTCATGGAAGTGAAGCATGTATTTCATTAAAGGCTTCTTTGCCATGGGCTTCATTCTGCATGGCAAAACTGATTGAACAACTCCTGTATTTTAGAACAACTCCTGTATTTTACAGACTGAGGACCTTTGAAAAATACTGCATGGAATAATATCTTCATTTTTGCACAGCTTAGGGCTGCCATCTTGAGGCTGCTCCGAGTAGATTTCTGTGGTACAGTAGGAGTTCTATTCTTACAATGCAGGAGTAAGGCTTTATACAAAACCATGCTTGGAACAGTAACATGTATTCCTGAGGTATCTGAGCATGTACTTTATAATGCAAGTTTACATATCCATTTCTAACCCAATATTTGGACAGAGGTCTTTATCCTGAAAGGGCCTGTTCCAACAAGTAGCTCTAGCTATGGTTGAAGGTCAGTGTATCTACTCACAAGAGTGTTAATACATTTTTGCTTTTAAAAAAGCAGCCTTTGTTTTAAAATACACAATATGACTTAGGCTGAATGTAATTTTAAGAGAGTTCTGAGGTCTTGACTATTTTTTTTGAAGTGACATTTTCTTTTGAAATTGCAGGTCAAACAACCCTGCTGGAAGTTTTGACTGGAATCTGCAGCAGTTTGAGGCCTGGCCTTTCAGAAAAGTTTATACCAAGCAATTTGCCTGAGAGGAATAGGCTATTGCACCTCATTGCCCTGTGCTGGCATCAGGAACTGGACTGCAGACCACGTAGCGCAGGTAACATTCGGGATCTGCTTTCTGTGCAAAGTCTGTAACGGAGACAGCCTTTCCAGCAACATTACTGTAGCACTCTAGATGGCAGCACCACTGAGGGGAAGCGGTCTTTAGATCATCAAAGCACCTTAGAGATTTCTTCTGACTGAAGCTTCCTACCAGAAATTGACTTACTTTCTCCAAAATTGTGTTTAGCATAAAGTAAAAATAAAGGAAGGGATATTATACAAATAAATATATATATATTTTTTTACACTAACTTAACAAAGATCAAATTATCTTCAGCATTTCTCGATTCCAATGCATAACCAGTTCCCTTTGAAGTGTGTGCTATCATTGTGTACTTTAGCGGAATTGTTATTTTTAGCATCTGATTTTAAAAAGGTAATTAAGAAACGTTAAAATTGTGATATTTGAGGACTTTTGAAGTGCTGAGGAAGCAGTCTTCATATAGCTTTGTTGTGATAGATTTATTCAGCCCTGAATAAACATTCTGCAAGTCAGTTCTCTACATCTGTATGAACATTTAAGAATACGTGATTTTAATGTGACTGGAACTGTTCTTTAAAATGAGTTCAAACAGGAAACCAAGAGGAAGTATGAGGTGGAAGTTGTGTTAAATTGGTTTCTTCTAGTTCATCCAGCTTATAAATATAATAGTAAAGTTAGTTGCCATATGCTGATGCCTAAATATATACATGCTTTCATACACAATGTGGTATTTAAAGTGCTTTATTACCCCTGCAGAATGTGTAGTCCTTCTAAATGGAATTTTGACTGGTATAAATAAGGAGGTAATTTCTGCAGCAGTCTACAGTCTGATGGATGCAAAGGTTAGTGCAAAATTAAGTTTTATTCTCCTACAAGGACATTACTTGATTTGTTCAATTGCAATTTTTGTGGCCCGAAACCAGGGAAGGCTTTGTCTTGATTGTTTTAATGGACATGCCAGAGAGCTGGAACATACCCTTTGGCACTTCAGGTTTATTCAGAAATTGCAGAAAATATATTGTGAGGTTCTCTAGAAAATAAGTCAGTTGCTACCTGCTGTTATAAAAATATGATAGCTTCTTTCCAGTTCCCCCCTGTAGTCAGCCTGGTAAACCCATGTGAGTGAGAACAAATATTAGCCCCAAGTACTTCAGATTAGGGCTAGAACCAAGGACAATGCTGTTGTATGTACTGATTAGAAACTGATTAGTTCCAAGCCTGGACAGCATTTGTACCTGTTGTAGCAGTACCAGTATCAGAACTGTTCTGCACACTTCACTGCTCCTAAATTGACATGCTTTCAGGCACAAGGGACGGCTTATCCTACAGTCTCAGAAGGTTCTCTGATACCACAGGAATGGATTGGGAACAGCCAGCACTTGAGGGACACAGCTAACTCCGTATATGTCTACAGTGCCATGGGAAATCTGGCACAAATGTTACTGCCACAAATAGAGCTGTATCCTGTCCAGTTAGACAGTCATAGTGGGGAAACCAGTGACACGTGCTTTGGCCCTTGAACAGGTGCTCTGACTCCACCTGGACTTACACAACCATGCTCTATTCTCAGTGTCATTGCTGTGCCTGTGTGTGTTGTGTGCTGGATTATTTCTACATGTTGCAATCACATTCTGGGATTAGAGAACAGACTTGATTAATGTTTTAATAGCTGGCATAGTTATGGTCAGAGTAATTTTTACTACTGTTGAAGTTTATTTAAGATTGTACTGCCAAATAGTCCATGATCTAATGCTTTGATCTCCCTTAAGCAAGGTTTTATTTTCTATTTGCTAAATTAGTAGGGAGCACTATATGTTGTTCAAACAACTGAACTGATAAGTCCAGAATTACTGTGAAAGTGATACTGAAGTTTCTTGAAAACTTATTGATTCACAGCTGTTGAAGTATAGAAACTAAAAAATACTTTAACAAAACTGCTGTAGATGTAGAAACTGGAAAAAAGTTGTAAGTATTGACACATCCTTATTGCAGACAGTTGGGCATACTAAACACAGGAAGGCCATGCTGTTTGGCTACTTAAAGGAAAACGTTATGGCTAGCCCAATCTCTCTTATTTGCACCTTTCTATGCGTGATTCAAAACTGGAGTTTAAAATAAATTTGAAACACCAGAAACAGTAAGAGGGTAGAGTTTTGTGTCAGATTCTATGTCCACCTACGTGTATTAAAATGCAAAATTGCTCTGTGCAATTCACTGTTACTACATATGAGTGTAGCTTAGAGTATAATATACATTGTCAGTATAAATTCTTGCTCCTGACAACTATGAATTGAACAAACCACATCTATACTTGCTGGAGTTACGGTGCTTTTCCCTTCCAGGAGAGAGCGCTTGATGCCTGCAAAGGTTCAGAAACATACACACTGCAGACAGGCACCTGCAATTCCGAGGTGAGTTCATGGCAGGAGAGTCTCAGGAGTACCTCATGGAGCTGCTTATTTCTCCTGACAGCCCTGACAATGCATAATGCAAACACTGGGGCCAAATGTCCCTAACCAGGATAACTCCATCGAGGTAAACAACAAACCTCACTGTTGCACCTTGTTCAAAGCAGCTGACTCTGATGTTGTTCTTGCAAAAACCACCTCTTCCACTACAGATTTCTTCTGAACCTCTACTGTTTAGAAAAGGTTTTGGAACAAAAGTTCCCAAGAAGATAACTTTTTCTATTTTGATCTCTTTCAGGTCATCTGTCCACAAAAAACCAACCGCTTAATCAGCAAGAAAATTCCTTCTGTAGTGCCAAACTCATTGACTGGTCTACTTGATAGCAGTGGAAAAAATGCAGGAAGAGATAATATTCTTGAGATGAGTCTGTCAAATACTACCCCACAGAATGCAACAAAGAAAGGTCTTTATCTTGAATTATATTCAGCTCCAGCTATTATAAGAAAAGGATAACTACTACTAGTTGTTCCATATAAAAATGTTATTTTCCATGTAAAATTGTCTCTTCTCAGGGTAAAGCTGTGCCCTCTACTGTTATCATCCAAAGCATGAGTTCACTGCAGGAAACCAGATACACTGCAATGTTTTGTGATTAAATGTATAGATCAAAAAGCTGGTTTTGCTAAATTTTATTTTTTTTTTTTAGAATACTGACCTGTAAATGTAGAGCTGCCTTTCCCTCACACACCAAATATTGCCTGTTGCGTTTGACAGAACAAGTCCCTCCTGGGAATCACACTGCTTTGTGCCACCAGGAGTAAATGCTTTTTCTGTAATTTGCTAAGAAACAGAAGTCTTTTTTAAACGGACTATTTTGCCAGCAATGTGTGAATGATTGCTGATAATCACCATTGCAATATAAAAAACTTCCTTTATCATTCCAGTGTGGATTTGCCCTATCAAAGTGTTTAAATTTGTGTCAAGAAGAGATTTTCTGTACTTCTCATGCCTTTTGATACAAAAGTTGAGGCATAGAAAATCAATTCACTTGTAGCAGTATCTGCTTTTCCAAGCACTTTAGTTCTGATCAACAGCCATCAGACTTAGGGACAGAATAAAACATTCCATAACTTCAATAAAAAATTCCTACAGACAGTTTGGAGAAGTCAGATGTGTGTAGTAACACAGACCAAAAAATAGGCAAAAGAATATCTAGTAGTAAGTAGGTGCTCTCAAGTCAGTCTTCAGTTCCAGTCTTCTGCAGTGGGTGACATGTATAATGCTTTGTTGTTGTTCAATCCAAGGGTCTAATCTTGCTCATCTTAACCTTTTCTAGATCACCCAGGCTCCGAGATTAGAAAACCAAACTCCTTTTGGACGATTCCTTTATCTGCTTCAACTGCAAACAGACAAAGCAGGCCGGACCCTGCCCCACCACTGGCTCTTCAGCACAGACCACAACCACTGCATCTTGGGCAAGCAGTGACAAGTAAGGCACTGTTTCCAGTCTGAGGTGGCAATATCTGCCTTGGCCAGATCTCAGTGATTAAATTGTTCAAAATTTGGAGGACACAAATGTGTCTCAATTTTGTGCACATTTTCAGGTATTTAGTGTAATAGCTGCTCCTAACTTGCTACAAATGTCTCATGAGTCTATTTGTGTGTAGCTGCTCCTCTGTTCTCAGAATTTCAGACATTGACCATGGAGAACACTGGCTCCAGGGTCATTGTCCAGAACATTCTTTTCCAGGGTCACAATAAGGCTGAGAACAGTTCTGATAACACTGCAATAAAAATACAAAAAATATAGCATACACTGAATGTGAAATACATTAGTTGTTTAAATCTGAATCTACTTCCTTTTCAGTCTTAAGCTGTGCATTGTATACCTCTACAAGAATACCTATGAACTACAGAAAGAGGTGACAGGGGACGATTCATTCCCTTCCTTGGTCTCAGGTCTTCTAGAGAACAGAGGCAGAAAGGGTCAGCTTCTGATTTGTGAAGCCTAACTCTGCCTGTGGGTGAAGCTTTGTGAGCTTTTTTTGCTAACTTTTTGTAAATAGGCATATGATAGTTCTGAACCTAGCTGGCCATCATTCTCCATGGCAACTTGTTGAGTGATGACCTAATTTCTGGATAAATCAATAGACTAGCTCGTGCAGGAAAGTTCATCACACAACACTATAGCAATAATTAGAAATCAGAATGACAGATGCGTGTTCTCCAAAGCAACATGGCTTTTGGTTATTCATTTTCTCCTGTACACTAGAAACCCTAATATCAATACTAAGTCTTCTAATCACTTTGTGAAGAGAGAACTCAAAGCTCTTGACCATTTTGCCAAGAGTATTACTTTTGTTATTACTTTGGCTTTGATGCATATTCATTTTCCCAGTTTCATGCTGCATGTTTCAAACACTCCTACTACCCTGAGCTAGCTGCTATTTGTCCTTCCACTTTTTACAGGAGAAAGTTTTCTCATCTGTGTCAAGCCAAACTGCTTTGCATAAAGTTCTACACATGCTCAATGAATAGCACAAGACCTGAGAATCTCCTCCCCTCAGACCATTTGAGCACTTAATGGTCCTAAGAAACACTTACTGTCTGTAATCTGAGTTTAAAGAACAAGATGAAAACACTTTGGACTAGTTTTGAACACAGAATGCAAATAAACTAACTCTTCCTACTTTCTTCCCCTACTCAGTTCATATTTCTGCTGTTGATGCTCACTTGCTAAAAACTTCTGAAAGAAAATAGCACTTAGTTTATGTCCTTTTGTTTCCTTTTTAGCCTTTCACTTCCTTTTCACGTTTTGTTTCCAGGTCCTTGCTGCTGCAAAGGAAACTTCTGTCAAATACTCATCTGCCAGAGGCAGACCATCCTGACCTGCATGACAGAAGGGCGCCTCAACCACATCCTCGACGTCCTTCGCTCTCAGCAAACGCTGTCCCGAATGGATTACGAAACCATCACCTCCTACCCCACAGTGATGGGGCGTGCTCGGGCACTGCTGGACACGTGCCTTTGCCTTGGAGAGAGGGCAGCACAAGTTGTAGTGACTGTACTTTCAGTGATCAAATGTAGTCCTCTACGACAAGTCATTTATTGCCCAGACTGTCCTTCTAAGGCAAACAGGCTGCTGTTGTGACTTATTTTTTGCAGTCTGTTATGTTCATCTGAGCGCTAGTAATTTCTACTGGCAATGGTTCATAATGATTCATAATAATTTCTCAAAACCCATTGACTGAAGTCAATCCTTCCTACAGCCCATGACTTTAGTCCTCTAGTGGAAAAAGCTAGCTGGATTAAAAGGTCAAGTCAACCACTGCCAGCAGAAATTGCCAAGACCGGTATAAGAAATTCTAATTTGGACCTCAGAGATGGGAGAAGTGCAATGTGTGCGAGAGCAAATATAGTTCAAGTCTGATGACATATTTCCTTGATTTTTCAGAAGGGAGGAAAACTAATCATGACTTTCTGGAAGTCATTCTGTGGAAGAATGGCTGTTAGTAAATCCTTCAAAATAAGGATAGTGAACAACAGAGTACTGGATGAGGAGAAAAGATTTGCTTTCACTGAACTCATATCTGAGACAGCTGTTAGAGCAAAAGGCTTCAGAGAATCAAGTATTTCTTCAACAGGGCCTTAAGTAAGACTATGAAGTTTTATATTAGGCATATAATTTACCTTACTTTCACTTACAAATAATTATATGCTCTGAAAATGCAGCACTTACAGCAGTACTTCGGAGAGGTGGGACTTAGAGTACTCATTAAATGGAAAAACTTAATACCTTTCATCCATGCCTGCAGTTCAAATGCAAAATTAAACCACGCAGAAGAGGTGCCAAGCTGATTGTTTTGAAATGGTGGTTCTGCTGAACTGTTGTCATGGTTGTACTCAGATGGGAGACTGCCTGAGAATATGGGGTGCTGCCTTCTTCTGGAAGCAAGAAATGGTTTGGAGCATCCTGCTGCTGCGGGGACTCATCCACAGGTCATGGACCCTTTGACTGAGTTCACACTACAGTTCGTTTGTCCAGTACAGCAGCACTGAGACACTGCTGTTATCAAAATGTTCCCAGGCACAGCAGAGTAAGATGATAAGTGGTACAGCAAGCAGTGAAAGCAAAAAGTCAGCCACTAACAAGCACTAATGTACAGGCCAGCAAGCCCCATGGCAAGCACAGAAGCCTGTCAACAGCTAAACAGCACATTCCAATCAAGTCTGTTGTTACCTTGAACCCTTCAAGCCTCATATTGGGTGCCAAAAAGAACTGTTGTGGTTTAATCCTAGCAGGCCACTAAGCACCACAGAACAGTAAACCAGAAAACTTGTAGACTGAGATACAGTTTAACAGGTAAAGAAAAGCTGCATGCAAGCAAAGCAAAAAAAGGAATTCATTCACCACTTCCCATCATTGGGCAGGTATTCTGCCATCTCCAGGAAAGCAGGGCTCCATTCCACATAATGGTGACTTAAGAAGACAAATGCCATCAATCCAAATGTCCCCCCCTTCCTCCTTCTTCCCTAGTTGGACATGAGGCCATATGGTCTGAAGCATCCCTGTGGCCAGTTAGGGTCAGCTGTCTAAGCTGTGTCCCCTCCTGACTCCTTGTGCACCCCCAGCCTCCTCACTGGTGGGGTGGGGTGAAGCGTAGAAAGGGCCTTCACTGTGTAATCTCTCCTTAGCAAAAACAGAAACATCCCTGAATTATCAACACTGTTTTAGGCAGAGATCCAAAACACAGCCCCACAGTGGCTACTATGAAGAAAATTAACTCTACCCCAGACAAAAGCAGCATAATTGTAAAGGAAAATAAGACTACTCTATTTATAGTGAAAACGATGGTATAAGGTGCTGGTTTTTTGAAGGGCCAGTGGGATTTCTTCAAGCTTCATGGCAGCAGATTAACATGAGAATTTGTTATACAATCTACAGGTATTTCAAATCAAAACCATGTTACTGTTTCTCTATGTTGCTTTTATTCTCTCTGCAGTTTCAAAGTTCACACTGAATTCAGCAGTTTGGCAGACTGCAATTTTAAATACAGTAATAATGTGTTGTCTAGGCACACTTAAGAGATAAGAAATTTGTTACATCAAAACTTCCAGCTACAATACTGCCAAAAGCATAAACATAATTTTCTTTTATATAAGTTAATTAAATTTTGAGACTGCCTTGAGATAAAATATTGTTACAATTAAAAGCAATGTCTATCAGGATGTGTTGACAACAGCTTGCTTATTAAAGGAGCTAAACATCTTTCACAGCTGAATTTTTTTTCAATCTATGCTTTAAGTGGGAATTTTCAACAGCCTCTGCTTAAATAGGATGCATGGAAAAGAACTGCTGTCATGGTGTTTTGTCTCCTTAGAAGGCATAAAATAACCCGAGTAGAACAAATAAACATTCACCTGTGGGAAATAGTTACAGATTTTTAAAAAAGAAACCAGCAATACTGTTGAAACTTAATTATCAGCTTTCAAAACTACTCCTGTGAAAGATGTGCTGGCTGGCAGGCTATGCTGAATTTTTGTCGTTATGTTTTTGACATAAGAACAGTTTTGGCTCTTTTCTAGGAACAGCTGCCTACTTCAGAACATCATTTGATGCCAGATCTAAGCCCAGTCTTAACTGTTAATTGTAGAACTGGCATCAAAACAGTGGGAGCAAAAGTTATCAGTGTGGTAGTTTGAAGGGATGCTACTAGTTTGTTGAAATGAAACTGCTGTTGATATAAAAAGTTTTAATGCAAAATTAAGTACAGTGACCTGAAACCAGAATCACTTTGTCTCACCAAAAATATATCAGGCCTGTAATGTGTTGGCTGTATAACAATGCCTTATGTTGATCCCTGGTGTGAAATATCCAAATGCCTAAAGCTTATGGTATTCTGCCTGTGCCCAAGCTGGTTCATTAGCTAAGATTCCTATTGCCCTTGCCTCTGTGTTCTGCAGATACCTTGATATTACAAAACAATGTAGAATGAATGACACTGAGCAAGAATAAAGATGAAAGAATCAAACTTTTCTTTAGTATCTATGGGAAGAAACAAGGCTTGAAAGTACAGCCGGAGTTCCAGGAAGGAAATATAAAATGTGGGTAACTCTAGAAAAGAGGAAAGGGAACAATAAAACAAAGTCACTTCAGGACTGAGCATACAAACTGATTAGTGAAGCTCTCTGTTGCAGTTACTTAGAAAAGACAAAACTAGAATTAATAGATGTTAAAAAGTACAAGACATTCAAATTTTATGAAGCTATTTAAGTTTATTAAAGGAACAGTACGTGCAGAAGGCAGATGGTTATTTTCCTGACATAATGTATTTTTCTTCCTGATGCTGGTTGCAGCTCTTTTGCTGATTTGCAAAAAGATGACTGTCCCTTGCCCTTTGTCCTATCTATACAACACTTTTATCTGAACTGGGATACTTATTGCATTGTAAGAATGTCTGCACTAGAATTTGTTTGAGGATGATTTGTGGAAAATTAATCTGAGGTACTGGAATGAAATGTTTAAGAGATTAGTCCTTCCAGGAAAGAACAAGACAAACAAAGCTATAAATACCATTCAAAAGTTACCAGCATTTGCTAAGTAGTTCCAGAGAACATCAGATGAAAATAAAAAGTGCATATTCATAAAATACTAATCTAGAAAATTTAATGAAGTGCATTAATGGCCTCTTAACAGACACAGAATTTCACACCACACAGGTAGTCTAAAACGTAGCCAAAACCTAAAGCACTAATGAAAATGTACTAAATCTTGAGGCTTCTTGTTTTATTGTTTCAAGTCTGAATTCTACGTAACCTTGTAAACATTTTTCATCTTTGCACAGGTTTATTTACTTGAGCTGTTGATGTGAAGATTTTCAAGGAAGGCTACGTGCATCTATAAAACCTGTGTTAGGGAAGGACATCACTAAGGCAGGCACAGAGAGTTCAGGTTTCTTTACTGCTATTTATTGATTACAGTGCTGTACAGCTGTTAACTATGACCTCCTCCAATAACATGTATTGTCTCTCAGACTCCTGTGTTTTTTCTGCCTCAAGAAATCTTGCCTTGCACTATATTCCCTTTCATTCTTTTCCTGCCCCCCTCTGCAAAATACTTTACTGGGGCTCAAAAGGCCTTAGTATAGTTTGATTTTTTTTCCTTTTCAGGGGAAATAATCCCTTCCTTGCTTGCCTGGTACTACATTCCCTTAACTGAGAACATGGTTGACTTGACAGCTGGTATGTCAGCTGAGTAAAACAAAACTCCTGGGTTTTGAAGGTAAGTCCACCATAAATTAAACCACCTGACAAAGTCTGGAAAGAACATATTTAATGAGGTATTTGTGTTACATTAAAGTCAGCATAGCTGCAAGAACATATTAATTGTAAGCATTTTACTTAACCCCAGCATGACAAAAATATGGTAGACAAGAAGCTCAGACATAAATACTATTGCCAGCTTTTTTACTGATATGACAGAAATTTGTGATCAGTACTTTCCTATTTCCTGCCCTTCCTTCTCTTTGTCAGGAATACACCCCAAGTAAGAGTTACAGAAATCTATAGCCTCAAACTGCCATTTTCACTGGGCTTTAGGGTTGAGCTTTCCTTTCTCAGAAGACATGCATCAGCTGAAGGAAGTGTGGACTCATTCAGCCAAGATGAATGAAATGGCAGTGATTTAGAATAAACACTGACTCCTCACCCCTTGAAATATGACAACATTCCAAAATATTTTATTACTTATTTCCAATAAGTACTTGAACCTCTCACATACCAAAAGCAATATTCATACAGGAAGAAAGCACAGCTGAATTTCACCCTTTCAGAAGTAACTTGGCTGTGCTCTGGAAAGCTCTGTACAGTTAGTCCTTTCCTTAGATTTCAACAAGAAAAGTATCATATTAGTTAGTAGAATGACTACCAACATTGTATTTGTTGTCCTTTGACAAAAAGGGCTCAAAGCTTTTTTTCAGCTCATTAGAATGTTACCTGCTGGGGGAAAAGTGAGAGAAGTGACTAAGGAATACACCTGGAAAATAAAAAAAACCCTGAATGTATGAGACTTTTAACCTTGGAACAGCTGCAAAACATGCTCTCAACAAAATTGTCTTTATTCCATTTACATGTGCTATGATAGTGTCCTGTCACAAAAGAACTGAAGACTGGGAGGAAAACACAGAGAGGTGCTGTGTATGTGCAAGGTGCCAAAGCAACCATGGTTTCCCATTCCATAGAGGCAAGGTTTCAGCTGGAAGGTAATACTGAGCTCTAGGAGAGCTGCTGAGGAGAACCCAGAAGAGAGAGGAAGGCTGATAAGCAGTGAGGAAACTAAGGACAAGTTGATAAAACTGTGTGTTTGGTCTAGCAAACAGGAGATGAAGGGCACAGCAAAGAGCAGAGGTAGCGAACACAGAGTGAGGAAAGAGAGCACCTGGTCTGTTCTTATGGCTTTGTGATTCTGGAGCAGATTTCAAACAGGTGCTTAAAAAGATTTAGAGGCCATTATGAAAACAGGCTCCTTCCCCACACCTCGAGAAATTAGCAATAATCATGGAAACTTTTTTTAGCTTGATCAAGAGTTCCTCAGTTGACAAACTTAATATGAACAACAGTGGTTTGTTAAGCCTTTTCCCTCAGTCTGTTCAGTATATTTACACACACTACAAACGTTTAAAGTGATTCAAGGGAGAAATGAATGTATTTTTCCTGGGAGTTACGTAACATGAATATTTATAACTGGCTGTAATGCAATCACTATTTATTTCATTAGCACCTACTTTTGAAGTCATGTGCCTGCCAGCAAGTCACCTGCCAGGACGATGGAATAGAGATAATTTGAATTAAAGAGCCCTGGAGATTATTTCCACTCTTTACAGTGTTTCTGTGAATTCTAAAAGGAAAAGAAGGCTCTCCTATATTTTTGGTTCTCTGCAGACCATGACTGGTCATCTTCTCTCAAATACAAAGGAAATCCTTTCCATTTTTATTAAAAGGCAATCTTTATCAGGCAAGATCTCTGTCAATGCATTAAATATTTGCTGAGAGAGCCACTGAAATGCATAATCTGTTTCACGTAGAAAAATTAACTATTTTAAGATTATTTATTACCTTGAACTTTCTCTTGTCAGCTTTGTCAACTTTTAAAATAGGATTTTCTTTGCATTAATGTATTTCCCTTCCTCTTTCTGTATGAAACCACAGGAACATTAAAAAAAACCCAAAACACAACTCTTACAACATGCAATGTTAAAATGCAAACAAAATGATAGGACAAAAAAATAGGTTGTTACTTGTGCTGAACTGGTGTGATCTCACACAGAAATATGATTGTTTTTCTGATAGACTGCATGCCTCAGACAGGCTTTATTAAGCCCTGTATGAGACAGAAAGATTTACAGCCAAAGAAATATTTCAACTCAGGAAGGCTTTCTGCAAAACAAGCCATTACTCCTCTCTCCTCCCTTCTGCTCTGACTCCTGCAGAGCTGGTTCAAGCGTAGTCTGGTATGTCTGGCTAAAGCCTTTTCTCTCCACTGAAATCAATCACATGCTGCAGATTTATTTGTTTACAGAAATTTCTCATCTAGGTATAGAATTCATAGTATGTACAGGACAAGAAATACTCATATGTTGTTTTATAATACATCTTTCAAAACCAAAATTCATATTTTCTGTATCATATATGTTGGGATTTGAACTCCTCAGCTGTTGAATTCTATTTATTTTAAAGTGTTTAGTAGGAATGTTTTCTTCTATTCCATTCACTAATATATCAATGTAGCAATTTAATTCATTGTTAGAATCAGAGAAGCATTTAGATTGGAAAAGACCTTTAAGATCATTGAGTCCAACTGTAAACCTAACACTGCCGAATCCACCACGTTCTTAGTTGATCTGAGACTATTTATTTTGGTTTAAATCCAATGGTAACTCTCAGCTTCTTCACCCAGATTAGACCCCATCAGTGAAAGCTGTCATTTCTTGTTCAGTAGTAAGAGGTGCACCTGACCCATGGTCAGACCTCTCCTGCTTACAACAGTGCCAATTAATTATGGCAGTTAATTGTGCATAGTGACAGCTTCAGAGGGAATGGTGCAGTACTGATTTGTTACTTTAAGATATGCTTGGGCATGTAGAGAGGATTTTTCTTGTTTGTTTTTATAGCTGACTACTTAACCACAGATGTCTTTTCTTGGACAAAAGAAGCCTTTTTAAAGAATTAAATAAAAGATAATTATCGGGATTTCACAGCTGTAATTTTACTGTATAGTATATGCTGGATTTAATTCCAACAGCATGCAATGTAGCTGTCTCCTGGTTGTTTCAGCACAGCCACCTAATATAAACCGTTAGTTTTTGTTTTAATGACAAGACCTTATGGTTAACTACAATGTACATTCCTGTAACAAAGAATAATCAAAAAAAACAATTTCCCCAGTGATACAGCACTTCAGTAGTAAAATGTGCCCTCTGCAATAAGGACAAATAGGGAGTTGTTCATGTAGTGTGACACTGAGCAATTTACGTGATGAACTGACTGAAGAGTGGGGTGAGGACACTTGCAGGACCCCAACTATCTGTTGCATGAGATGACACTGATGACCCACCTTAACAATTAACCTGGCCATGTCCTGTAGTTTCAACATAAGCTGAGGTCTTCCACGTTTTCCCATTCTAGTGACAGTGAGGTAAAAATAACTCCCTGACCTCCATGAGCAGTAATACGACACATGTAACCATGAGGTTTAGTTTCCTTCATCATCCTGCCTAAACTCTGACATAGAAGCCCAATGCTGCTCTCACTTCACTTACTCTTCCAGATTCATGGAAAAGGAAAGACAACAGTGTCACCAATGCTGCATAAGTGATCATGTCTCATTAAAACAATATTACTGATATTCAAAATGCTCATAGCTTGGGCAACTTAAACTAAGAATACATATTACTAAAAACCCAGCAGTAAATAGTTTCTTCTGGAACTGAAGTATACCTGTAACTGTCCACAGCACAGCTTTGAGTGTTTTCAAAAGTCTGATTTATGGCACTTCACAGTATGTGACTGGGAGGCTGAAAAGGCTTTTCATAGCTGTGGGGATCTTGCATAAGTAGGGAAACTCTTGGTAGTTCTTAATTAGTCCCCTATGATTTGCTCCGCAGGACACTGTTTGCACTAAGTGATCAAGAGCCGTGTGTGGAACAAAGGAGCAAAGTGCAAAACACCCACAAACAGACTGCTGAGAAATCATTTCTGAAAAGTTAGCAAAGCTACCCACAATTTTAATTTTAGGGCTGAATACCTTCTAATATTAGCAAAGAATGGATTAGACACTGGAACAACTGTGCTGGCAGACAAAAGACTAAATCCATTAATAGAGATCCTATTTACTGCAAAGGCAAATGGACTGGCAATAAATCCTCTGTTTTGATAAAACACTATTTCCCTAATCTTAAAGAATCTCTTAGCATTAAGATATTTTGCATCTCAATGTTTAGGGTGTACTTCCAACTATTGAGACATTCTGAAAATCTTACTCATGGAACATGCAGTCTTGGGCAAGAACTCAGCAAAAACTTCAAGAGTGTTCTGATCTTGTATTTGTGAAAAACATGTTTTCTTTATTTCACAAAGTATGCCTATGCTATACAAACTGCAGAATCATAACTTATTTGTCACTGTTTCCTCGCATACATATGAATCTATTCCCCTTATAGGCAAAATGCATTAGGTCATATTTGATTTGCACACACTGTGTGGAATCTATGCAGAAAGGTCTTTGGGATTGTGTTTTGGAAAACTTTACTTTTAAAGACAACCTAAATTTGGGTCAAATACAACTACAGAATCCTGCAGAAATCTGAAAGTTTAGGGAATAAAGGCTGTCTTTATTCTCTGTTCACCCAATAATTGTTCCCTCCACTCTAGAGTATTGTGCTATTATAAGTTCTCTAAATAATATGGTAGGGAACCCTTTTATTAAAGGCACAAGTTTATTTGCATTGTACAAACATTTCAGGGTAATTCAGTAATTAAGAGAAAAGTAACAGGAATGCACTAAAAGCAAAGATGCAAGAGTGGGATCAGCACTGATAGGGTTGTACTGTAACATTCTGGATTCAAAGCAGCTCTGCTAAGGAACATCTGGTAGAATTTAAATGGCAAAGTTTGGACTCAGCATGATAACACAAACAAAATGAGGACATTGGCTTCAGCCTCTAGTAACCCGCTGATTTCAACCAGGGTATCAACGTGACTGCTGCTGAGTATTATCACAATCTTCTAAGCTTCTACACTCCTGCTCTTAATCAGAGATAGAGAGACAGGTACCACAAGTGTATAAAAAAAAGAGGGACAATAATATAGGGGAATCTATAACAGAAGGAACTTTGCTGTTTTGAAGGAAGTCTTTGCAGTTGTATTAAAATGTCAGAGTTATATAACATAAAATAAACGCCAAAACCAACAGATGTCTTCAAACTGTCTCATGCAGAAGAAATTTAAATGTGTCAAACTGGGCTACAAACATTATAACTAAAGACTTCATATTCTTCAATCATAGTACCCACATACTAATTTGGGACCTGAAACAAGAAAAAATACTTACTCTTAAGAAGCTATTTTTACAGCCAGAAATTCTCCTTAGTTTGTTTTTATACACAATCACTTTTAATAGCCTTCAAAACAGACATGGACAAAGAGCATTATCTTTAAAAATCCCTGCAGCATTATGGGTCTTGGTGAAAAAAATTATTCTAACTCCAACACTGTTTCACAAGGAAATTAAGCCAGTGATTCACTCACTCTCATTAATAAATAGCCAGATTCTCATGAAGTTAATTCAACTTAGATAAGACAATTTGTATAATCAAAGAATGGGGCCTCACAGTTGAATGATTTAGTTGTCTAAAACATTGAGTCAAACCATCTGTTAAAAAACATCTACAAGGGATTCTTTTTTCCAAATAAACACCCAAAATTGACTAGGCAAAACTTGATGTATTGTACACTCTACTTGTAATAGAGAAGATTACATGAGCAAAAGAAATGTAAAATGAAAACATAAAGTTTGAAGTATCAATCAAAACAGTTCTGAAAAAATACTAGAGACCTTTGGTGTTTATCTGAAGACTTGGATTTTTTTCTGTTGTTTGTTCTCCTAGCCAAGTTTCACTGATAACATTTGAAAACTTGTCCATATTTCAGAAGATATCTATTCCCACTTTTGCTCTGCAGCATGGACAGCACTGAACAAAGCCAGCTTATAATCAGGTGGAGCAAAGATATGTATAAGCAAATAATAAACTTTTGTGAGTAGATGAGTCAGTGAAAAGGAAAAGGTACTTGAAAGGCAACAGAACCAATAGGAAAAATAAAACTTAAAGATGGGATCTTAAATCTTATTTTACAGTCTGTTTTTAAACAGTATAGAGAAGCTAAATTTTCCATAAAAGAAGAACTAATTTTAACCTTCAGAGTACTAAGTGCAGTTGGACAAGACAGAACCACCCAGAGTTTCTGTTCCTTAAAGAGGTATTGTCCACTACCTCCTCCTTTTCTTTTTCTCTCTCCTCCTAGCTTACTCCATATTAGTACTTATGACAGTAAAAAACTAACCTTCACAGAAGTATTGTTTTCTGCCAGCTTAGTGAGCAGAGTTGCCTTACAGAGGCAGCCAGGCAAGTGCCAGAGCCAGGCAAGTGCTGAAAGCCATTGGAGTAGGAGCAGACATACAGCTAGGATCAGGGGACGATAAATTTAGAAGCCTAAATTTAGACCTTCTCGTTTAATTGCTTAGCACTTTGGTGCTTATAGTCACCCTCATTTGTAACACTTACTCTGCCTAAACCACCTAGAGCAGAAATTTGTATGATGGAAAGAGGAAGGTAAAAGAAGAGGCAAAGGATCAGTGAATTTGTTTCTGTAAACAAAGTCACTCAGCTTCAACCAAAGAAAAGAAACAAGGCCACTTACACAACTTTTCAACGGTTTCTCTTGCTCTCCTGAAAAACTACAGAATATGTGGTTGACACTGTTATTTGAGATCATGAAAGCTGAAAAACTACAAAAAACAATCTCTGCTTTTAAGTACTTACAAAAATTGTCATTTCCTGGGATCTGGCTAAAGCCACAGATTTACTGTCCCAAATAATTTTATGATCCCTACAAACAACTTTGTGTCCACAGATTGTACATTTCAAAAGAAGCATGAAAGTGATCCCAGGACTCTCTCTCTGTATGGTAAAGTTTCAAAAGGAACCAATACAAATCATCAACCACATGGCTGGAAACAACTCTCCAATACAGGCAATAGCATACATTCCACGTTGCAATGAGTACGAGTTACATATACCTAACACACCTTCAGTGCTGACCTTTAAGGAGTTCAGTACATGCTCATTCTTCCCTGAATTAAGTGCATAAGCAACACATTCTTGGGGGACTTATGCAGTTAAGGATATGCTTAAACTCCCCCTGCACATCAGAATGAACTTGTGAACAAGCACAAAGCTGATGCATAAGGTTTCAGATTCACTTAGACTTAACAGCAATTTTTACCTTGGGTTTGTCATGTTCTAAAACCATTTAGTGAGTATCATATGGATTTGGTTTCCTGTAATCTGATGCAAGTTCAATTTGGTATGTTTAGGGGTATTTAATCTATTTATTCTTCAAGCTTTTTGAGTTGAATTACATTTCCTCAGATGTATCTAAGTGGCAATATTAGTCAGACAAAAAGAAGCAAATAGGATAAAACTCAATTTGACTTTGTTCTAACTAGCTAAAGGAGATAAAACCTTAACATTATTAAATTAGTATCAGATAAAATCCTAGTGGAAGTCTTTTTTAGGTGTTTTTTTTTCTCTGATAATTCTTGGAGAATACACACTCCTGTATAAACAGAACTTACCAGTGGCCATTTATGGAGCACCGGGGATGAGCCGCACAGTTTATGTAAACTGTAACAAGAAGAGAAGAAATAAAGTTGGCTTCCTAGTGAAATTGAAGAAGCAATTTATAAAGTATGAACCTTGCCAAAATGGGCAAAAATACATATTTGGATGATTATTCTGAAGTTTACTTCGGGTCACTTGCAAACATTTTAGAAGCATCATCTGCCCATATGATGCTGTCCTAACTTGGATCTGTCATACCAAACTCCACAGTAGTGTTCTAAGCTTTCAGAATTCATAAGGTCAACCTCTATTTTGAAACCACCAAATAGGCATTTTTTCCAAGAAATACTTTCCAAGGTTCTAAAATAAAACAGCAAGCCTCTATATTTCCAGTATATGCCTAATAATTTATTTGCTTTTTCGGTTCTCATCTATTTCTTGTTCCTAAAGGTAAGTTTATAATTAGCTCACATTTTATGAGTGCATTTTTTTTGAGGACTGAATGTTGTCTTCAGTAGATTCAATTATGAGAGAGCTTAAAAGGCAGTTTAGCAACAACTGAAATCAGCTGCATCTTTTACATTCACACTCAATCCACTTTTTGATTAATGTGTGAGACTGCTGTTGCAAATACCCACCTACCTGAAAGGCACTGTGTTAGTACTGCAAAACACAGAACTCCAGCAATATTTGTAGCAATGACTTAACACTATTACCATCTAATGACTGCTTTCTGGTTCATATTACCTTCATAACAGCAAACAGATTCATATTATAGGAATCCGAGTTATACTCTAAGAAAGCCTTCTACGGTTTTTTTATGTTCTGTCAGTGCTGTGCAAGTGACTTAAAAACAAAGACGTCGCCTATCAGGGCTGTGAAGCTCCCAGAAGGCAGCAGACTGGTTTTGCCTGCTGCTTTGCAACAGTTTCAGTAGTTCTCGGAGGTAATAGATTTATTGTAGTTTGTGTTTGACAGAAGCCAAACAAAGAGTTGAGACAGATAATTAAAGAGCTGAGATGATCAGGCTCTTCAGATTATGATCTGCGAATGACAGTTTGTTTTGCTATGGTGCCGTCTAGTTTAGAAATTAAGTCTGATGTAATTCTCTTCCATATGTGCACTTAAAAAACCAACTTCTAGCAAAAAAAAAAACAAAAACCCAAACAACTTTCTTAATTCATTGTTGTCCAGAGGGGAGCAGTCGCCTGATTGTGACAATGAAGGACAACACCTCGATAAAACACACAAGCTCTGAGAGAGGAAGCAGGATGGAAATTGGAAATGTAAACCTTGTGACAATGGGATTAGACTCCACTATGGCATTTTCTGGCACATTTACGGATATTGCAGTTCACAGTTTGCCTTTTCCTTTTACAGCCTTATAATTTTCACTCGTCCCTAAGGTTTTTATCCTGACAAACTCCACCTTCGCTTTAACTGAGACTTGTAGATTAGCAATCTTGGGCCGGTGGAGGGGTAATGAGATTGCTCAGAGCAAGACAAAGACTATCATCATGTGTCCTGAGCCCTGTTATCTTTCCAGACAGCGACCACCTCTTTGCCTCGCAGGCAACAGCAAAGAGGGCAATAAAAGAACATTAAGAGGGGGCTGCCTTAGACTCGGGAAAACCTGCTGGGGGAAGATAAGAAAACCCAACCTACCTCACCCCACATAAAACTGCAGAACGGCAAACTGCTTACTATGATTTTTCCCACACCGTGGGCCACTTTTAATCCTGATCGTGGGGAGATCGTATTTTGACGGAGCCAAACTCTGGGCGCGGCCAGGGGGCTCCTGAGGGCTGAAACACCCCAATCGCTCGCGTTTTAAGGGTCCGCTTTTAATTTTCATGAAAAAAAAAAAAAAACAAAACAACAACAACAAAACAAAACCAAAAAAAAAAAAAAACCCCAAACCAACAAACAAAACAAACAAACAAAAAAAAAGAGCGGCCCTTCCCACCTATGCAGTGGCAACTCGGAATACCGCCGGCGCTCTTGGGCCCCTCGGCTTCCAGCCTGAGGGTGCCTCAGGTGCGGGTCGCGAGCTCTCACGAGCCCCGCGCTTGAGGGCTGAGGGGCTGAAGGGTGAGGAGCGACGGTATGAGGGGCGAGGGCAGGGCGGGGCCGGGGAAGGGCAGGGCGGGGGCTCGGCTCGCTCCGGCTCCGAGGGCANGGGGGCTGCAGGTGTGCGGGGCGGTGGCTGGGTGAGGAATGCCGCGAGTGTGTGCGTTTAGGCGCGTTTAGTTCCCCAAGCGGTGCTTCAGCCGCAGCCCTCCCAGCCCCCGGCTGAGGCGGGAGTCTCGCAGCCGCTTCCTTCCTGGGGCTTCCAGATGGCTGGAGTTCGCCCGGACCTCCCTTGTTTTGTCAGAGGAGGGGCTCCAGCACGTGTGGAGGGAGGGGCGGGCGCCGGGCGGGGGGGGGGAGG
>VXBX01001532.1:404348-424879 GCA_013400415.1 Scytalopus superciliaris
CGGCCGCCGAGGGGTGGGTGGAATGACAGCCTGCGGAGCCCCCTCGGGGTGCCGGTGTTCGGTTTGGCGGCGGGGCTGTGCCGGGGTGAGGCTGTGCCGGGGTGAGGGCTCGGCCCGGGCTGTCTGGGGACACCCTCGGGCCGGCCCGCCCGTGCCGTGCCCTTTGGTAGTGGTTTTGGCTGTGCCTTTTTTAAGCGGCAGGTACTAGGCACGGTCTGGTGAGGCGTGACTGTAGGCTGCGCCTAAAGAGTATACACGGGTGTACACCTGTAGGTAGGCATGTGCTTTCCCCCTCTTTTGAGAGCTTTTCACTCTTCTGCCCCAGCATGAAAAATAAGGGCAGTTCTTGGACAAGCCCTTGTGTCTTTACCTGGGGCTTACTGTGCACATTTCACCAGATGTTCCCCTCACTGCAGCTGCTGCAGGCACTTCCAACCACACGTCTTTCAAAATCGAGACTGACTGCCACAGAGTTCCTGTTGTGAGCCTGCTTCTTTTTTTTTCTCTTGGAAATACAAATTAGAAGTGTGAAGGATATAGTGGCAAACTGTTTTCCCCTTGTAGCTAGCACAGTTTCATAACTTTAAAGTGACTCAGTTTAAAATCACGGTTAGTATTAATTACGTGGTTTTGTGTAATATTGGTAATTTAGGAAATTTTGAGAAGTTTCTGAGACACTGTAACTGAATATCTGTTGTGAGCTGATGTTGAGGTCTTTCCCTCATTTAATGTTCAAAGCCGTGTTCAGGATTTATCCAAACATGTGCATAGTGTGTATTTAGAGAACATCTCTTTCCAGATATGTCACAGCTTACTGACGTCGCTGATAAACTCTGAAGTGAATAACGACATAGTAACTTCTCTTTCATACTTTTAACATGATAAACATACCTTGTCATTTTTATAGAAAATGAGTGATACAACCAATTCTGTTTGATACAAGGTTTATGTTTCTGGGGATTTTTTTAATAGTGCTAAAGATGATGTGTTTGCATGTGCAAGCACAAAAGACTTGATTGAATAAAATAGATCTTTACATTGTTTTTGTTGCCAGGACTTCCCGTCTGCTAAGCATATGGCAAGGAAGTGATTCTTCTCTCCCAAGCAAAAAGGAAAACACGTGCTAGACAAATTCTAAGCTGTGAGGTACCTAAATATACATTGCAATGAATAAGCATGTCTGGGACTTAGAACCTTTGCTCTGTTCATGCTTAACTCCTTGAAGACTTTGATGCTGTTTGTATAGAGCAGTTTTGACTCTTACTCGAATGGCCATTCATTGTGTTCAGAAATAGGAGTCTTCTGTCTGGTGTATGTGAATAGCCAAACATATGTGTAAAGCCGGGTTATGACGAGAGTTGTTTTAGGCAATCAAGGAAACTACAAAAGACAGGGACAGGAACACTAGAAAATCTTTGGTAAGGAGCAGGAACTGTATAAACAGTAAACTTTTAGCAGCTTGATATACTTCACCTTGGTCATTAACCCCCTTGCAGGTTCACCCCAGGTTGAGCACATGACAACTGTCCAGCTCAGTGGGAGAAAGTGGATCTTGACAGAGGTGTTCCTCTTTCCTCTCTCTTAAAGGAGGGTTACCCTGTAATGTAGGTTAGTGCTCTGCTAAATGTATGTTAACCTTCATTAGCTTCTATGGTACCTGGCCAAAGGGTGATAGGCCTTACCAGAATGTATATTTTTGGTGGAACACTGAAGGGATCCTAGTTTCAGGTCACTCTGCTCTGGGTTCATATCAAAACTTTTAATATCAACAACAGAGTCATTTCAGTTAAAAAAAAAAAAAAATAAATCTACACGTATCAGCAGAAAGATTCCTCAGAGCTGCAACAATCAGCAAAAAAAAAAGACGACTTTGTATTGCACAAGGGTGAGTGATGAGGAAATCCATGTTAGTTAGCTTGTGTGAAGGCATAACCCTGCATTGGCCATAGAAGTCCTGTGGCCAGGCTTTGGCAGCATTAGAGATTGCTCTAATAGTACTTGTAAATGCAGTATTATTGTGTATTCAAAAATATATACTGTCTCTGGTTTTCGTCTTCCAAGCCTGCCTTGTCTTTCCACAGAAGTTATGGTGTTGTGGCAAAATCATGGATTTTAATGTATATGGTTTTTCTGTCTATTGCTAATATTGACATAGCTTCAGTTTTCTAGTCTCTGCTCTCCCTGGGTAAGTTTTTTTTTTTTTCCATTTGGTCAAAGATTTTAGTTCCACTTAAGATTAAGTGAAGTGTTTGTAGCAAAAGCCTGCCAACAGTTTTGTCAGAGGTGGTGTAATAAAACACGTGACTCAGGTAAATAAGCAATTCCTACCCTGAAGGCTTTAAGGATGTAAGCCAAACAAGTCTAGAGGAAAGAATGAAATGCCAGATGTTGAGTGAGCTGTTGCACACACCTTCTTTCATCAAACCCTGGTTGTCGGGCAGATACCTGAAGTTGCGAATAACAAAAGCAGACTCGGAGAGGAAGAAAGAGTACTGGGGGGCAAAACAGGCGAGGCTGAGAGATACCGTGATTGTTCTTTCCTGGTAGAACAGAGTAGGGCAAGAAGCAGTCAAGGTCATCAGCAAAAAAGGTATAGAACCGCAGTCACATGCTGCTAATTGAGGTGGAGACATTTGAACAGTGACAGAACCTGCAGCTGATTAAATTTACCTCTGAACTTCAGACCATGAGGCAAATCACGGTTACTCGTGCTGCAAAACTACCTGTGTGTGAACGTATAAGATTTGATGTGGTTTGATTTATTCAGTTGATTTGAATCAAGTCAAATCATCATAATGCCTGAGTATTCAAAGTAACGTGTATGCTGCTGATCAATTTGCACTTTGAAATGTGTTTCAGGAAGAAATGGGAATGATGATCAGGATATGTGGAGAAAAAATCATGAAGTTGTGTGGTTATCACCAAAATGATGTTTAACATTTGTAATCAATCCTTATAATATTTACCCTGTTTAATCCTCTAGCTGGAAGGGCTGAAAATGAGCATGGCATGTTTTCAGACTGTCAGTCAGATGTCATAATAACAGCTGTAATATTTTTCTTTTTTCCACTGACATCTGTTCAGGATGGTTTGCCATCTGAAATACATTTGCAACTACTGTCCTGTCCGAGTTCATTTCATAGAAATGAAAAGACTCATTTTGGAGCTAAATGTTATTTTTATGGGTCACAAGTGTTCTTTTATATCTGCTTCTTAACAGCCAAATTAGTCATGAAAACAGCTGCTTTGATTGTTTTGTACTTTTACACAGCTTTCTGATGATTGCATCATATTTACAATTGATTATTGTAGTAATTATATTAATTTACAGAGTAATAACTGAACTTTCTGTTGTAAAGCAAACCAGATAATCTTGTGAGCTCATAGGCCATGTGTCTTTTTGAAGACTTTACCACACCAGTAACAAAAAGTCAACCAGTATGTGGTTGCAAATGAATTTGGCACAAGACAGAGGGAAGTGCAAATAACAAGGAGAACAGATAGCAAATGTTGAGGTAAATATACTTTCCTTTTCTCTTGCAGTTTTGGGCACACTCATCTGTAGAAACTGTGTGGATCCCTCTCTCTTGGTTAGTTTTATTTTGTCGGAGATGTTGCATTGTAACACTCAAGCTTTTAAGTTCTGAAATACTGAAGATTAGTTTCTGGAAGGTTGAAAATTGTTAGTCTAATTGTAAGTGTGAACTCTGATGGCTTCTGATGTGTATATGACTGTTGACTCATGTATAAATGAAAAAAAAAATGTATTTAGTAATTAACCATCTTTAAAGTGTTTTTTTGGAGGAATGAGCAGAAAATAAATCAGAAGGCATCCAACTACACAGATTGAGGATCTCATCCTGCATCATTTTAAAGAATACTGCCTCTAAAGATTCATGAATTGGAGATGAATGGTGTTACATGTTTCAATACACGATCTGTACTCCACTTCAGTAGAAGCTACTTTTTTAAATGATTGAAAATAATCTTTATCATTTTCATATCTTTAAAACTATTCTAGTTTAGGGATATCAAGTCAGATTTTCTGTACTGTAGTATACAGATACTGGCTTTTTGATAGACTATTCCCTCCAGAAGGGTTTATTCCTCTAAGTGCAAAAGAAGACCTTCCATGTTCCTACATTACTAGATGCATAGATACATGTCTAGCTGGCTGACCTCTCAAAATCCCCCTATTCAGGGGTTTTGTTCTCCTAGTTGGCAAGTTTTTATTGTTAACAAAACCTTTTGAAAATCAGTGCTACCCCCAAAAAGGTACAAAACCCTCCCCCTCTCCCAGTCCTTCTAGATCAGCTGCTTTATTCTAATTGACGCAGACTTTTCATTTTTTCTGTTCTGTGGTAACTGGCTGAAGGGTTTAATGAGGGGCAAGGCAAATGAATCGTTGGCCTACTCTTTATGAAGCTGATAAGTAATCAAAGGTTCATTTGCAGTTTGAACTGGTTCCTTGAATAGATTATTTCTTACTTGAACTTCTTGTGCTAAGAAAAGCAGACTCTCTTCTCTCACTGTAAGTTTTGTTGGAATTTGTTTCTTACACTGTGTGGGTTGGTTTTCCTGTTTAACTGTGCATTAATTTATCTTTGTGTAAAAAAAAAAAAAAAAAGAGAGGAATTTCTTAATTTACGTTTGTAAGTCATAGGGCAAAAAAGTGGAAAGAAGATTTTGCAAGAAATTCCTGGGATAAAAAAAATTATAATGATTTCAGCTGTTTCATTTTGTTTTAGATTGTGATTTGGAGTCGTGGAGAATTCACAGGCCTTCCACAATGGGAGAAAGGACAGATGGTACAAAATCACATATTTCAGAGGCTGAATACAGCCCTGTCAATAAATCAGACAGGACAGATCCAAGTGAAACGCAGGATGGAAATGAAAATGCGTTGCAACTGAAGAAAGAAATATCTTTGCTAAATGGGATAAGCCTTATTGTAGGCAACATGATTGGTTCAGGTATCTTTGTCTCTCCCAAAGGAGTTCTCATCTACAGCAAATCTTATGGATTATCTCTAATAATTTGGGCAATTGGAGGGATTTTTTCAGTCTTCGGAGCTCTCTGCTATGCTGAACTTGGAACCACTATTACAAAGTCAGGAGCCAGCTATGCATACATCTTGGAGTCTTTTGGGAGCTTCATTGCTTTTATTCGTTTGTGGACCTCACTCCTCATTGTTGAGCCAACTAGTCAGGCAGTTATCGCCATCACCTTTGCTAACTACATAGTTCAACCCTTCTTCCCTTCTTGTGATCCTCCGTATTTGGCTTGTCGTCTCATAGCAGCTGCTTGTGAATGTAAGTACTTCTTGAAATTCACTATGGTAATTTTATCCAGGGTAAGTTGTATTAAAACAAATCTTAGCAAGTCTCATAGTTGTTGCATACTAAGTCTGCAATGGTTTGAGTTACAGTGTGGGAAAAGATCAATTTCTGGCATATGAATAACTTGCAGGTATTCAGTCAGTGAATTACCATTTTATCCTTTGGGGAAGAACAAGTTATTTAACCCTTCCCAGTTTACTTACACGGCAAAAACGGGGGGAGAAGTTCTTTTTCCTTGGGAGAGGTATTTTAAATCCAACCTCAAGGTTTGGTGTGGTCTAAGGGTTGTTGCAGAATGGCCGTTGAAATACCTCGGTTACTACTCTTGGTAGGGCTTCAAAAGTCATTAATTCACGATTATGCTTGTGATTAACTGTAACATCAATATAACAGTATCTGTTGTGTAGCTGTTTTGAGAACAGAAGATTTTGTGTGCATAGAAAACAGTGTAATGTTTGTAGTCATATAGCCAGCTCTGTTAGTCAATATAGAGGAACAGCTGTCCACACACTTCAAATCAGAATGACAATGTGGTGCTGCTAAGAGAGGGAGACGGCAAGATCACTGTAATGCAGGTGCAGCAATTTGATGGTCTGTTTTGTGGTTTAAATGCTTGTTTTGCCCTTCTCTAGATGTCAGTGCTGAGACTCTTAGCTCTGTGCTCTACAACTTCATTTAGCTGGTCCTGTGAAAGCTTACACTTCTTCCTGGCCTGGCTTCGCTGATGTTCTTTGTCAAATCCTTAGCTCTGGATATGATTAATCCTTTATTAACTACGCTGCTGGACTGGAAGTCTGAACGTTGGTTAGATACAGATTGTGTGTGAGAATGGGTGGGTTTGTTGTGAGGTTTCCTTTGGTTTTGCTTTTTTTTTTTTTAATTACAGTAATAACAGTACTAGAGCTAGTGTGAGAGTCTGGGGGTTACACAGCATTACTTTGAGAGTCATTTTGGTAGTTAAAGTGGTGTGGTGCTACAGAACTAAACGACAGTTCTCAGGAACTTTTAAGTAGCTAAATGATAATTAAGTTGAAGAAAGCATGAGAGAATAATTTCAGTAAAAAAAAAGAGACGATGTGGTTTATCAGATTCTTGATTACCTTTGGGGATTTTTTTTAAGGTGTCAGAGACAGAGTAGCATTTCATCTGGAGTAGAGACTAAGCCCTAAGTCACTAATAATAATTACTCCCAAAGAAATTTGCCTAAAATAAATGACTGAAATAAACCTCGAGCAAATACTCTGATCACTAAAACTGAGGAACACAGACCAAGCAGGGTTGGTTGTTTTCCTCAGGGATCTTTGGAAGCTGCAGCAGTCCTGGCTTTTGAAATTTGATATCACTGGTTTTTTCCCTTCATCTTGCCAAGCTCAGTGGACTCAGTAGAATCTTGTTCAACTATTCTGCTTGGCCACACTGTCTAACATAGTAGTGCCATGCTTTTGAACTCATTACCTTCTTCTTTTTTTATCTTTTAAAAATCATTGCTTGCCAATTTAATAGCTGTGCTAACTAAGCTCATTTTTATCTTAACAGTATCACAGTGTTCTTTGATTATGGGAAAGGAAATAGTATATCACATCTTTTCATTTGATTTTTATATGCTGCTACCTTACTCCTGAAACAGTCAAGTTTAGTTTTTATCTATATGCATATTTAAAATACACAGTACAATAGAGTTCTTTGGAGATAAAAAGTACAGTGGAATATAACTAGTTTTTTACTAGCTAGAGACGAAATTAAATTTGGGGATAATACTGCTTCCAACACAGAAGTTTAAATAATGTAGTGATAATCTGCCTAAGAAAAATATGCATTGAATTAGGATTTTGTTAAATAAAGAATACTGAAGATACCAAATCCTATTCAATATTCAGCTCTTGAATTCAGGCAGAGGTTGTCTGACTCTCCACAGCAGAAAATATAAGAAATGCAAAAGCAAAATGTTGTGAGCCATGAGAACAGTCTTGGGGAACTTGATCATGTGAGTAAGTTTAGTCAGCAACAAATATTTGTGAGATCTGCAAGTCTCGTTTGCAGTTTCATTGCCGTCTTGTGAAATAGGTCTGACTCTAATTTATTCTGGGATAGAGGAGAAATATACTCGTTACTTACTACCAGTTCTTAAAAATCCAGATTACTGTTGCATTAGCTGTAAAACATATGCTCTTTAGAACCATAAAATGGTTTAGGTTGGAAGAGACCTTAAAGATCATGTAGTTCCAACCCCCCCTGCCATGGGTAGGGACACCTTCCACTATCCCAAGTTGCTCCAACCTGGCCTTGAACACGTCCAGGGATGGGACAGCCACAGCCTCTCTGTACAACCTGTGCCAGGGCTCACCATCCTCACATGGAAGAATTTCTTCCTGGTACCTAATCTAATCTACATTCTTTCCGGTTAAAGCCATTACCCCTTGTCCTATCAGTGCGTGTCCTTGTGAGTGATTTGACTGGATCTGTTCTCTCTCTGAATTACAGTTTAGTAAAACTGAATAAGGAGTATTGAATCACCTGTGACAGTACTCGGTATTGCAGCTATTCCATGGGTGTTGGACTCAGCCTAACAAGGATGGATAAAACTTCAAGCACTCTTTTTATATATCTGCCTAAAGGAATTTCGAGATTATCTTTCATTTATCAAAACAATATTGATACATTGAAATGAATTGTTTCATGTAACAGTGTCTTTAGTTTCAGGATAGTTGCAGAGTGCAGCTGATGAAGGGTAACATTAGGAAAATGGGCATGTAATCAGAGAAGGGGTAGATCTTTCCATCTTCTGAAACAGTGTGTTTAGAACATCTGTTTCCTGCTGTTTTGCTTAAACCTGTGTGTTTTCAGTACTAGCCTATTTGGCTTACTTGAACCTAAATATTTGCATAACGGGTAAGTGCATATTTAGATTGCAATTAAAATCTTTGAAAAATTAACTAAACTGAACATTGTTCAAACAGTCTTTTAAATTTTTCTTCTTTTTTCCTCCTGTAGGTCTTTTGACATTTATAAACTGTGCCTATGTTAAATGGGGAACCCGTGTGCAGGATGTATTTACTTATGCCAAGGTTGTTGCTCTTATTGCCATCATCGTAGCTGGACTTGTTAAAATATTCCAGGGTAAGCTTATAAAATTAAAGCAAAGGTTTGAATTTATCAGTTAAACTAAGTATCTGATCTAAAGACTGTAAAGTACTTCTTTATGATAATAGAGCCACTTGGAAAACACCAGTAACACCACTGCTAGGCATTAGGATATTATATCATGAGATATCCAGCCTATCTCAGTTGACTTTGAACGGGGTGAGAGAAGGTAATTGTTTGCTCAGCAGTACTGTTGTGTTACAGCCTGCAGTATGGAATAATAAAGGAAATGAGAGAGTATAATACAGAGACAGCAAAATACAGTGGGAGTGGAGAAAATTGTAAGTTCCTGTAAAGAATATACTACTTTTTACAGAATGAATTTTGTGCAAGCCTGAAAGTGTTTGAATTTAAAGCAGAAGTCTATCTCTATGTAGGTAAATTTGTGAAACAACAGCTGTTTTTGGTCAGAGCCTGAGTTCTATTATAGCTGTTGAGAATTAGAAAGTATGTGTGTGTCGGACATTGTGCATTTAACTTAGAGAACTTCTGAACATTTTGTTCTTAGCCCTTCCTTTGGGGAGAATATATTGGTGTGTTAGCTTAAAAAAATTACCCTGCTACCATTTACCTGGCAATTTATGTCCTTTGCTCTGCCTGGTTATTGTTGAAAGTTCATGAGCAAGGTAATTATCGTGAATGGAACAAGAATATGCAGTATCTGAGCACCATGTGAAGTGTTTAATCCTTAGCACATCTGCCTGTCCCTTGTTTTGTAGATACTGTGCTTGTTCACACTTTCCTCAACATTGTCTCCCATCTCTTTCTAACTCAGCACTTACTCTGACTGTGTCTGTGCCCAGGGAATAGCAACGAAATATCTGATTGGGATAAAAAACAGGGAAGAGAAATAAGTAAAGATATTTTAGATGCCTCAAATATTAGCTTGGCCAGTTTTGATGGAGTCTCAGCGTTTCAGGATGCACAGTGCATATCTTGGAGTTACACAGTAATTCACCTTTCTGTATTTGGTTGGGTTTGTGTGTTATTTGAAAATACCCTTAGCCTGAATACTGTCATTGCCAGTTTGTAGCTTAGTCTGAACTTAATGTTCCTGAAGTTCTAATGCCATTGTGGACAAACTAAGTATTTCATTGTAGAACAGTATCATCCACACCCCATAGTTTTTAGTAGTTTTAAATGGCACGCTTATTCTCATGTCTGAAGCACAGAATAGAATTGGAAAAAAAGGTCTTAATAAGCAGATTTGAAGTAATTAAGGTTTTCTGAGGTTTTTGTGTAGTTGTGTGACAAATTGAAAAATGTTATTTGCTGTATTTTATTACCCTGTCCTTCATTGCATCTCTTTTACACGCAGGACATACATCACACTTTGAGAACTCTTTTGAGGGATCCTCTTTTAATATTGGAGACATCTCCCTTGCACTGTATTCTGCCTTGTTCTCTTACTCTGGTTGGGATACACTCAATTTTGTAACAGAAGAAATCAAAAACCCAGAAAGGTAAATTGATTCGAGCTTTTTTAAACTTGAATTGTTCCCCAGTTCCTTTGTTTGTGGCTGTCATTCACTAATGGGTTCTGAGCTTATACAGAAATAAGTAGAACTGCTCTATACTTAGACGGTGAGGCTGTGAAGAGCCACTAGCAAAGGTTTTCTTTTCCATTTTTAAAGAATTTTAGTAAGAAAAAGGTAAGAATAAATAAATCTAAATGACTGCTGGATGCTGTATTCAGTGCTTGTAAAGCTTTCAGTTCAAGATGTTACTGCTGTTTATTATGGTAGGTGTCAATATTGCAGTGGAACAGGTATCTAAGTGTAATTTGTGCTGTGTTTATCAGCATGATCATTCTGATTTTTCTCACAGGATGTTTAGCTTATGAAAATTTCTTCATAATCATTTGCTCTGTATAGGCATCAGTGCCTAATACAAGCTTTGTTCTTGGTAGAATTGTAGCTGTTACAGTGAGCTTCAGATTTCAGCTTTCTGCATTGACAGTTCTTGGGAATAATGAGGTATTCCAGACTTCTGTAAAATTACTGCAAGAATTACGTATTTTTCACATTCACTTGATTCATAGTGCCCTCACTCAAAAATTGCAGTCCACAGGTTAAATCTGACATAGATCCTTGGCTTTAATCTTGGTTGATGCAAAGTCCTTTGGTACATTTCATAACATTTCTGAATTAATTGTTCAGTGACTTTCTCATTCAGTTTCTTTGTGCTGAGGTTCATGGGTCTCTTACTGTGAGTGTGCAAGCTGGATGCAGAGTCAGAGCTCCCAGTTACTAATCTACTGATTTATGTGGGGCATTGTGATGTATGTTTGTTTTTCTGCTTCTGCAGCATCAGACAGACACAGCTGGACTTCTGGGCCTCAGGAAGTTTTTGAGGAAACTTCCAACATTTTACTCAGACTGATGATTTTTATGCTTTGTTGGAGTTTTGGAGTTTTGTTGTTACTGAAAGCAGTGTTCATGACAAATGCTCATTCATGTCACCATGCTGTGTTTGATTTCAAACTGGGCGAATGTGGGAGCAGCACTCTCAGTTCTGCTTCCCTTTTTTGAAACATTTGAATATCCCTGCAAGGTTTGAGGAGAGAATAAGGCTGAGAAAGCCAAAGCCTAACGCTCAACATTTGCTTCTGCTTCAGCTGCAGGACTGAGGCTATCTCACAATTAAATCTGATCTGTTTACACCCAATGGTTAGCAGTGTTTTCCTGTTTCTCTTGACTTTTTTTTTTTTTTATTACTAGCTAGCACGTGTCTAGGAAGTAACATACACCACATCCTGAGCTTCACAGCTGTATAGCAATCTTGGATCTGCTTCTCTGTTTTCTGCAGTTACACAGCCAAATTAGTTTGTTCTCTGCAGTGGTGAGGGCAGATGAGATCAGGTCTTTGGTTTGGCTTAGTTACCTCCCTCCATCAGGTCTAGAAGTAGGTGGTGGAAGAACAGCTGCATTCCCCAGGGAGAAGGAATGTAGTGACCCAGTGCTCTGCCTCTTTGGGTTCTGCTTGTGGTAATTCACATGGCCAGTAGGAAATAATTTAAAGCATGCAAATGTGAAAGCTGTTATTACAGATCTGGAAGCCTTAAAGTTGGGATATTTGAAGAACAGTTGCGTAGAATCACTTTTAACACACAATTTAAGTTTTAAGTTATTGTAAAAATTAGATTGTTTTTCCAGTATTCTGTAATAGAATTTCTAGTTTTAAAAGAAACCAAACTCTGGTTCCAGAGATACCTTTTTTTGAAGTCTCTATTCTGGCTGCATAACTCTTCTGTCTATTGTAAAGGATACAAATAAATAAGCTCATTCTGTTATTAATGGATTTTTTCCTTTCTGTTGTTGTGGGGTTTGTGGGTTTTTTTGTCTTACAGGAACTTACCCCTGGCTATTGCAGTGTCTATGCCAATTGTGACTGTCATCTATATTATGACCAACGTAGCTTACTATACAGTGCTCAATGCTCAAGCTGTTCTTTCTAGTGATGCTGTGGCAGTGGTGAGTTTACCATGTGGCATTTTGCTGTATTATTAAGTTTGCATCTTTTAAGGATACATTTCACTTTAAGGGACAGAACAGGAAAAATCCCTAGTTTTTTATAGTACTTAACTGAATACAGGAGGACAGAACAACTCACCATGAATAATTTAATCTAAAGTAGAAAAGCAGTTAATAAAATAATTCCTAACAATATATTACCAGATTTATTTAAAACAAGCGGAGCTGCATCTTGTTAATGTATTTTGCAGAGTCACTAGTTAGACTTGTGCACTTCGAGCTGATGGTAAATTAAGGGTCATTAGTACCTGATTGTTGTCTGTGTTCCTTCCTGCTGCAGTTATTCCAGAGGAACATGGATGGCTGCTGCACTGAGCTAAGGGTGCAGGGCACAGCTGTTAATGGGGGGGTGCCAGCTCAGCTGTGACTGGCTTGAGCTTTGTATCTCCTTCTTGATAACTGACATCGCTGTCTTTCCAGCACTGTGTTAATTCCAACAACCTTTAATATTCTGACATTCATTGTTTTTGTATATGGAAGGAATTTTGAATCCTACTAAAATATATAAGCTTCTTAAAGTAAAAGCTGGTCAAAACATATTTTATATTTAAGCTAATCATTAAGCAAAAGTGAAGGGTTTTTTCCCCCCCTGTAACTAGTGAATTAATTGAATAGTTCTGGTTATGATATCCTTTAAAGTTGAGACTCGGGAATATTTAATCTTCTTTTTGGTTATTTAAATTGGAGGAAAAGAAATAATACCATTTGATTCCTAATTGGCTCCTAGAAAATAGTTAGACAATGGACAGAGTTTTAAATACATCAAAATGAAGGAACTATTTGCTCTGTTCCCACAGAGGGATTAGTATGATTGAAAACTGGCTTAGCAAACCAGGAAACTCTTGTTTCAGGTACTTAGTCAGATGGTTCCACTAAAGCACTTACCTGACTTTATTACAAGCTTCACAAATTTTATATTTAATGAGACTTTTCAAAAGAGTTTGTGGTAAATGTGCAGTGTAACTTTTTATTTCAAATGCAATTACACAAATGTTTTATTTCAAAATGTACTTAAAGCAAATAAACTTTAACTCTTTACCTCTTTTTAGCTGGAATATGCAAATACTAAGTTGTCATGAAACATACTGTGAAAAGCTTCCTAAAGATTCAGAATGAAACAAAACAAGGACAGAAAATATTTATTTTTGAATAAGCATATGCTAAGGGGTAATAAAATCTTCAGGGACATTTATTTTTGTTGTAGGCTATACTATCCCATATAAAGTACCTCCCAGTGACTGATAATGAAATTATTAACATTTGTCTATAGTTAATTAATCCAGACAAATCTAAGATCCAATAGACAGTCCACTGTCTGTCCTGACTTCTGTGAAAAAACACAGGGTTTTTTCCTAACAAAACTTGGCAAATACACTCCTGTGACAGCAGTTAAATTCTCCACTCCAGCCTATCCCCTGAGAGTATTCTGTGTCTGCTCTGCTGTTCCTGCCCCTTGTTCATCACTCAGGTTTGTGCAGCCGTGTGGTGAATGGGGTCAGGAAAACTGAGCCACCCTGTGAAACTGGGGCAGTGATTCCCTGTGGGGCTGCCCAGTCCGTGTTTCTGAACACAACAAGTGATGGCACTGCAGCAGCAACTGGTGGTCAGATAAGTGAGGGGTGAGGAATACCTGAACCTTACTGCACGTGTGAAACTCAGGCCTAAATTTTTGTGATTTTATATATGCTTCATTAGTTGTTCTTTAACATTATTGTTTACCAAAAGTGAGTATATATTTATAGATTTATGTATATACACGTGCTGTGTGATTTTACATGGAATTGTAATACGCTGAACTGGGCAGATCTCCCTCTCAAGTACAGGATGCATCTGGATGTGGAGGAGAAAAAAGGAAGACTTAAGAATGATATAAAGTCCTTTGTCAGTCTAACTGCATGTAGAGATATTAGGTGAACAGGATAAAAATGGGGAAAAAACATGTTTGTGCATTCCAGGGTTATTTTAGAAGTTTTACTTTTTGGACTAGTTTCAATGAATGAATAACTGAATGAATTACTTTGGAAATCTAGAACTATAATTTTTCACTAGGACTCAGGTTTGTCAAGTACTTGAACTTAAAAGCCTAACTGCTGTTCTTCCTAAAGGCATTTTTGCTGAGATGTCTCATCAGCAATGGCCTTCTGGTTGCTGCTGCCTATATCCCTTTTAGGATGATCAGTTGAAAGTGCAGCTGAAGTTTAATACTTAACACTTAATTCACTGAAGATTCCTTTTCATTGCTGATACGAATTCAGTTGCCCAGTTTTATGAAACCAGCTTCAGGTTTGATCTGCTAATACACTGGCAAGTTGTGTGGACCACTGGAAGGATGTCTGTAGAGTGGAAGAGTTGACACTGAGGATATGACACGTGCACTGCACATACTTGGGACTACTCTAATGAGTTCCTGTGGATTGAATGCTTGTGTCTGGTTGGATTGCAGTAGGGGAGTGCAGCCAGTTTGCTCTTGTAGCTCATTTTCAATTTAGCCTGTTGAAAAAAGGAAAGCTTCCTTTATTTCCAGTGCTAAACAATGTGAAGCAAAAAGCAGTAAGTGGCCATAATTCGGAGAATTGCTTCAAAAGTGGACTTGCAGTCGGAATTCAATACTCCTAATGCACCCAGTAGTTCTCTATTGAATTTGGGGAGGGGGGAAAAGAGCTAATGACTGTATTTGAAAATCCTTCTATAATACAGAAATGTAAAAACCTTTATGGTGAAATTTTTCTCTGTGGTGGAAGAGAATTTTATCCTCAGTGGAATCTTTAAGAAGACTTAGGGCGTTGTGCTTAGTGGATTAATGAAGAAAGAAGGTGAGAATTAAGCTGTTCAAAAAACTTAATCTGATGAAAATGAGCCACTTTGATCTGCTCACATATTCTACATGTGATACAGGATACAGATTGCTGTAGTTTCCTTACTGCCCTTTATGTAGGTATAGGGTGAAAATTGCATTAATGAACTTGTAAAGAAACATAGTAATATTGCTGCACTTTAGAGTCTCTTGTGTGGTAAAGCTGCAGTTTAAATTTAATCTTTCCTTGTTGCTATTTTGGGAAGGAATGGAGTGGCTTTCTCGTTTTCAGTCGAGGCTTTGAGCTGTAAAAGGGGGGGGAGGAGGCAGCTATTTCTAGTTTCTGAATGATGGGAGTAAAAGTTGTAAATAAAAGAAATAAGGGTGTATCTTTGCACATCACCTCCTGTACCATTTCTTGGTGACTGGGAGGTGAATGAAGTCTTACCAAGGGATTATATGCAAAAAAAGTGAAAAAATGTCCTTTTACTACTGAATTGGCTTCATTGTCCAAATGCTGGGGCTAAGAAATTGATTTTTTTTAAAGCTTTTTTGTTGAATAATTTAAGTAATACAGCAACAGGTAGCTTAGAAGTTCTGCAGATGCTTTTCAGATGGTTGCTGATCATGTCAAATCCCCTTCCTTTTCAAAGATTTCTGTCAGTTTCACACTTGACTTCTCTTTTACCTCCTTATGCAAACCATCACAGCTTTACTGTTAAGCTTTACCGGTTTGAAGCAGTTACTCTGTAGCACGAACACAAATAAAAGCAGAAATCTCACCTTCCACTGTCACCGAACAACTTTTTTTTTCCTGTTTCCTTCTCATTTGAGGCTGCAAGTTGTATTTTTTGTTTGTGAAGGTGGCACCTGTTCCCACAGGCACTTTCTGGGCTGCTTCATCTTCTGACAGCAAAGAACATCCCAGCTGCCAGTGCCTCTCCTGTTACCTGCTTCCTGTGTTCGGTCATGTCTGGGCGGTTTGATTGAGTTCATACAAGTGGTATTTGGCAACTTACTTCTTTTCCCTGGAAGAGCTAAAATGGTTGTCCTGCATAGCCAGCTGTCAGCTTTTGTGGAGCAGTACAGCTTTGTCAGGAAATAGGATAAAGAGGATGACTGCAGTAGCATCTTGGAATACCATCTCGTGAGTCAGCATTGATCAATCCAATTTACCTTGGTGTTCTTGTATTGGAGAGCAGACCTGCTCCCTCAGTGAACTGCAGTGTGGGAAGCTGTGTCTTTTGACTGTTGCATTCTTCTTTGGTGTATAGTTGAATAAATGATTAATCTTTTTTCTAACTGAATTCAGACAGAAGTTTTTAAGGTATTTGTAGACCTTTTGGATATTAATTCTCTTCCTTGATTTGGCCAGTCACTGGCTTCTTTTCTGGTTGTCTTTGGCTGTTAGTGTCACGTTCCTCTTCTTTCCTTGCACTGGCACTTCCCAGTAAAGTTTCTTTGGATGAAATGTGCATTCCCTACCTTGCAGTCAAACAACTCTTCATTAAGGGTAGGCAGTTGCTTTTATAGCAGAGCTGTTTAGAAAGTCATTTACCTTCTTTCTTGGAGCTAGCTGTAATTCACTACCAATGCAGCACTTCTCATACCAGTTATGTAGAAGTTCTCTGGTTATGGAGTTGAAGCTGAAAAGCTGAGCCAGAACTTCAGTGAGTGCTGCATAATACTTTCAATTTGAGAGAGCTTGAAGACTTTGGAAAACACTGAACCCTTCTTCTACAGCTAGCTATTAGAAATGCTAAGAACAGGATAAACACCTGAGAAGATTTAAATCAAGTATCCTCAGCACCTCCATGAAAACATAAATGAAACTATTTTACTATTGGAGCTAATATCTGTAATCTTAATGTGGGCTGTGCAGAAAAGACATGTTACATGCAATAGACCTGCAGTATATTAATGTGGCAGAGTAATGCTGGTTTCTCTGACCATGCAATTGTGTTCAGTAACCTAAAGATGAAGAGAGAATTCTATGCTGGACCTTGCACTACACTGCTGCCTTTTTGTCCCAGAAAAGGCATTGCCAGTAATACAATGAGAAAATTATGGCTGTTTGAGTGGAATCAATCAACGTCATGGTGGTTGAAACAAGAATTACAAGAAACACGAACATTTCAACTGCTTTCTTTTGGAGCCTTACAGTTTTCTGACAGTTTGCAGTTGATGTGCACTCTTTCCTTTCTTCAATATCTATGATGTTAGATCTAATTTGCTCAGTGTGGAGAGATGTCATACAGTATCTTGACAATGTAATCTATGGCAGTGAGAGAACTTCATCTACTTCGTGGCTTTTTTTTTTTTTTTCCTGATTGCCATAAATCAGAGTTTGTTTCCTTTAGGAAATAGCACCTTTGAGGCCTGAGAAGCTCAAAATGGCGGAAACTGACTGACAAATCTTCTGTAATGTGTGAATGTATTTATACTCTACCTCAAGAGAAATGTTAAAGCAGAATTAATTGCACTTCCAAAATACCAGTCAGGTTGCTCACATATATATTAATCCCCTAACTGCTCTATATGATTTCAGGGTAAGAATGTTAAAGAACTGAGCCTGGAAAAGCTCCTGTGCCACAGGATCTTGAAAAGAGCTAAATAAAGAGGCTCTGTAGATGCCTTTTAAACCTTCCTACTAGGGACACCTCATAATCTTTGGGTATAGTTCTGTAGAAGTTTCTTACTCATGCTAGACTACATTCTCTTGCCATTTATCCCTCCAATCAATACTGTTCAGTGCTTTGCCAACCCAGCATGTGCTTGCAGCTGATACGCTCTTAGTGTAGTCTGACATACTTTGAGTGCCTCTAAGTGCACTTTTTTGTTCAAGTAAGTGTGATAAAACAGTTCTCCTGATTTGTAACAAATGTGTGTATTTTGTTGTGGCAGCTCTTTACACAGGGTGATTCCCACTAATTTTTGTTCAATCTGTCTGTGCAGAGCTGTTGTTTGGACCTTTAAAAGGACACAGAAGTGTTCTTGCAAGCCATTCACAAGTTACCAGCTGATGGTCATGAGATCAAACTAAACAAAGATAAAAATAAAATGCAGTTAAACCTGTCATTCATGTCTTGAAACAAAGCCGTAATTCAATTTTTGACCCTTCTTCTGGGAGTAATGTAACATTTTAGCCATGGTGAAATAAGGGCAGTTCAGCTGAGAAGTGCATGGCTGGAAGCATCTTCAGTGTTATTCCCTGTTGGTGGTTTGGGAGAGCAAAAAACAGAACTAAGAGGAACAATTCCAGCTGCATGTCCTACAGTATATGTGTATATATGTATACCTTACGTGTCCAATGGATGGGAGGGCATGAAAGGACTTTATCTGTAATTGCAAGTTGTAATATCAGCCACTGAATCTCTGCTTCCTAACTGGTAGAAGCAGTTCAAGTCTGGACTACAGGGCTTGTCAGACGATAGCAGAGATGACAATTTAATCTCTTAATCCTTCTTGCTCTTTAGACTTTCTCAGAAGAAACCTGAGAAGAAATTCATCCACATAGTGGTGGCTTTCTCCTGTTATGGTGGACTAAATGCTTCTGCTTATAGCTGCCTCCAGGTAGGCTCCTCTGTCATCCTCCACATACCGTTACAAAATGCTCCATTCTTTCCCTTGTGCCACCTCATTTGTTTTTGTAAATGCACTTCCCTACTCCCAGAAGTAGTGGTAGTTAAAGTGGAATTTGTGAGGTGCTCAGTTCAGAGCCCAGGTCTGGCTCATTTGTGGAGGATCTATGAGACTAGAATTGCAGTTTTAGCAGAAAGCAGCCACTAACTCTTCTCTCCCCCCCCTTTTTTTTTTCCTCTCTTGGTACAGTGCACTTGATATATGTGCTTGATAACTTGATTGCTTGTTGTACTTTTCTCTGCCCTACCTTCTTGCAAAATAATCCTCTGACATACGCACGGTGATGTTTATTGTGGCCAATTTTACTTACTTACACTTCATTAACTCTTTCAGCAAGAAACACTGTAGAGGTCTTTGGTTTTGTCTTTGTTCAGAAGAGAGTATAGCTGAGCTTTGGAGAAGACATTTCTTGGCATCTGTTCAAGTGTGAGTGTTGAAGGATTTATAAATTTGTACTCAAGTGTTGAGTACTAGTACATGAACTTGTTAGAAAGGAGGGTGAAGCCCTGTCAGAAAACACCTGCATAAAGGCAGATGGGTCTTCACGTGTCATGTTAAGCTAGTTAATATTACTTGAAAATTCAGCCAAACTTTAGGTACCTTTCAACTTTATTTTGCTGAAAAATCATTTTGCAGGCAGATATACTGGGCAAACTAAGCTGAACTTTTTTTAGGTCATTCTCAGTTAAAATACTCTTTTGCATTACCTCACTGAGTAGGGAAAAGTTCAGCTCCTGAAGTTTCTCCCCCCTTTGCTCTGTCAGGAATCCCACTTAATGCCTTAGAAAGTACATTGGAAATGGCAGTGTTTGGTAAATGCTGTCACTGTGTTATTTATTCTCTCTTTTGAAGAGTCCCTCTTGTGCAGATCTAGGGAAATTACTTATCTCGGTTTTGAGCTGGATCAACACAGGTTGTAGAACATCCAGAACACACTGAATCTGTAACACTTTGATCTGTATATACTTTGTGGTTTTTACTGCTTACATGAATGTTGTTTTCCAGGATGTGTGGAACAACATTAGCATAGCTTAGAAAAATTGGATATACATTGCAGGATGGAAATGGCCTTTGAGTTAGTTGTGCACCTGTCATTCCCCTCTAGATGTGTCATAAGGAAATGGAAAATGCTTGCAAAGAATGCCTTTTGGGGGGAAAAAAATTTCTTGAAGTGACATATTAGCTAATTTGCATCCTTCAGCATACATTTTCTCTCTCTTTTTTAACTTTAGCTCTTAGTATTACTTATCTAAATGCTTATCTGTTAGGCAGTCTTACTAAACATCTTAATTCTCTAACGTCTTTGTTGAGTGAGTTCTGCATCTTAGCTTTGTATATTTAAAAAAAAAATCCTCTAGCAGTTTTAAGTGCCGTGTCTAGTAATTTCACTGCTGTTTAGCTTCAGAAATCAGTAGTCCAGGTTTAAATAATCATTTAAAACATTACAACAGTTGCCTATTAGAGTTTTCATCTTGTCCTCATTATTACTTGTTATGGAGAAGTTGTCTTAATTCCCTGGATCATAATGCAGTATGTTCTGCATCAGGAGACTGGGTTTCTTACAGCTGCATTTAGAGCCAATCAGAATCTGAGAGAAATACTTTGGGCTCTAGTAATTGCTTATACTTGAGCTGCAGAAATTTTCTATATACAATAATGTAAATTACTAGTTGCAGTTTCAATTGACTGAAAATGGGTAATCCATGGTATACAGAACACTTTCCTTATGGCGTGGTCTTTTGCTACCTTCATGTTCTGATTTCGGCATGAAATAGAATTTGTACACGGATTAGTTCTTTTGTACTTTTCTTTTGTTAGTTTTTATGATATCTCTGGCAATCCGTGTGCATGTTTCCACTGCAGCCTCACTCCAGCACTGACCCTCCAAACCATTCCCGGCAGGATTTCAGGGCTGGGGGAGCCCGGTGGCCATCTCGGTGTGGGCTGGTGGGCGGGAGCTCGGGAATGTTCTGGTTAGCTTAATCCAGTTTTATCAGTATTGTTATTTAACATTCTTCTTGGTAAAGAGTTATTTTTCTTCCAGTTACATCCAAGCAAATTTGATCTCTCTCTCTCTCTCTC
>VXBX01001532.1:424895-437641 GCA_013400415.1 Scytalopus superciliaris
TCTCTCTCTCTCTCTCTCTCTCTCTCTGTTGGAGAGAAACGGGGGGATTGAATTGGAGGAAGGAGACTCCCATCCCGTCAGAGATCTCCACCCCTCCAAATTGTCCCAAACTGAGACAGTCATGGAAAGTTATCACAGCTGACTTGCAGTATTTTCCAGCAACATTAGGAATGACTGCTTATAAGATAACCCACTCTGTCATGTGCCATGTTGTGAGAGTAGAGCCCAGAGTCCATACTGGTAGAGCCAAAGGAAAAGATGATGTTGCTTAGGAACTTGGAAAAGAAGGGGAAAAAAAAAATACAGGTTCCTAGAATGCTGTCTATAAACAGTAGGTGTGATGTTGGCTGGGTTTATCCACTGCAGTATGGCACTTCTCTTCTGATTATGCAATTATATTTTTGTCCTTTATTCTCTGTAGTCCAGAGAATGTTCTGATGAGTTCTGCGGGTCAGTTAAATAATAAAATATTATTAGGATTGGTGAGAAAATTCTCGGAACATTTTGTTTTCCTTTGTGAGCAGAAAATGTGAGTTCAGGTGCTTGGCTAAAGAAGTTTGTGCTTATTTAGAATTCATAAATAAATAAGAAAGCTGTGTGCTTCTTTGTGCTGCGTTATGGAGTGTCCTTGCTATATTACTGTTTTTCTGTACAAACTCATTTCACAAGTTCTGATGTCGTTTTGCTTATGCTTTTTTACAGATACTTTCATGTTTCCTTTTTCTTTTCCCTTTCATCAGACATTTGCTGACCAGGTATTTGGTGTCATGAGCTGGACAATTCCCATTGCTGTAGCCTTTTCTTGTTTTGGTGGACTTAATGCTTCAATTCTAGCATCATCAAGGTAGTGCATATCTCTTTCAGTCTGACAAATGATCATAAGTATTTTTACATGTTAGTGTTATGCTCATCTGTTATGAGAGTGGCAAAAATGCCCTTGTAACTAAACTTAGAGTGAATAGACACAATAAAATAACAGATCTAAATAAACCTCTGTGTGTGTGTGTACACACACCTTTAACACTTCGTTGCTTGGATTACCTTCCATTTGATTGGTACAGTAATTCTAGCAAGTTCCTATTTTCAAATGTATTTACTTAAAACTTACTGACCTTTTAAAATCAGTATTGTAAAACATTTTCCTTGGAAACAACCTTAAAAAGTTGCTACTGCTCTGGAGCTGCAGTCAGAAACCTTTAGGATGCAGTACAGAAGCTTTTATTTGAGCACTGATTGTGTATGTGTCTAGCAGAAATCTTAGATAGATTTATTCAGGCCTTTTAAGACCCTTCCTGTCCAATGAATGTATTTGCAGTGCCTCTGTACTGAAAACAAATGGGAACATCATCTGCAAAAGCAGTCAGTATGGAACAACTGATAATAAAATTTTGTGGGTTTGTTTTTTGAGCATGTTTTTTGAGTGATGTCATTTTAGTTACCTAAATATCTTCTGCTGGTCATTGAAAACTATTCCTCTACAAACTGGAATGTTTTCACTGCTAGCTTTTAGAATTTTGTGAAACAATAAGAATTGTTTCAGTTACTGTAGATGTTGCATATTTTAACTGTAGATAATTTTTTAAAAATAAGTGTTAATAGCATGTTTCCAAAAGCTTGTATATCTTTTAATGGTTGTTGTACAGTACATCTCTAAAAGGAGAGTTGAATCCAGGTCCCAGTTTAAAGGATGGAAATTGAGTGCTGCAAACATTTATTTTGACTGGTGTTATTTTTTGATTTTCTCTCTCACCTGTGGCCTCAACATGTGTTTTCTTACTTTTCTTTTTTCAGGCTATTTTTTGTAGGATCTCGAGAAGGTCACCTTCCTGATCTGTTGTCTATGATCCACATAGGGAGGTTCACACCTGTGCCAGCACTGCTCTTCAATGTAAGTTGTTAGTGCTTTCCTATTCAACTGCATAGCTGTGACCATGTGAATTATTTAAAAGAACACTTTGAAAAATTCACAGGAGAGAACTTCAAATTTAGTGTCATCAAGGTGATTGCTGAGAGAGTGATTTAGTGATAAAATCATGCTAAACACCAAGGAGTATAAGGTGTTACTTTAAGCAAAAAGCAGCATAAGCAGCAAGTTTCAGTCTCTTGTTGCTCTCACTCACTCCTGTTCTTTTCTGACAGTGTGCTATGACCCTTGTTTACCTGGCTGTGGAAGATGTCTTCAAGCTTATTAATTACTTCAGTTTCAGTTACTGGTTTTTTGTTGGTCTGTCTATTGCTGGGCAATTATATCTACGTTGGAAAGAACCAGATCGACCCAGGCCTCTTAAGGTAAGACTTACTGTGCAATTATTTAAAATCCCTCTCTTCTGTATAATAAAATACAAAGAAGTGCTGTATAATATCTGGACCACACATCTTATGTCTAAGGGTCACAAATTGATCAGGACATAGAAACTGGTTTCCATTTTATATTGTGGCATGAAAGTTAGCTTGTCTACTAGGTAGGAATAAGAGACTGTTGGATTAGTATACTCTATTATTGTGTGCTAGTTCAATCAATATCCCTTCTCTCTGCCAACTGGAGAATGTCTCAATAGGCTCACTTAGTAGTTAGCTTTTTATCTTGCATTAGAAATCTCTGATAAGGAGTGCTCATATAACTGTGTCTGTGTGGACCACAAATTTAGCTCTGATGGTATCTTATCCTCTGATGATCTTCTCATACTTTGATGCTCTACATGAAGAAGTCATTCTTGTTTCCCAAGTTTTACTGGATCTAGAAACACTTCATGCCACTACACAGTTTCTTTCAGCACAGCAGAGTTACCATATTTGGTAACTTCTGCAATTTTTAGCAGCAGTTCTGTTAAGAATAATTCTGCAATTTTCTTATGGTTCTAAATAGCCAGATATATAAAAGGAAAAGCAGGTAATTTCACAGACTGGGTTTGAGGGGGGAAAAGTTTGTATCTCAGTGTTTGTACATAATGAATATTTCAGTAACATTCTGTTCTGTTTTTCTGCCTCCAGCTGAGTCTGGCTTTCCCAATAATATTCTGTATATGCACAGTATTTTTGGTGGTAGTACCACTCTATAGCGACACTGTAAATTCACTGATTGGAATTGGCATTGCTTTATCTGGAATTCCATTCTTTTTCTTGGGAGTCTATTTACCTGCATCCAGGAGACCTCGATTTATTACCAAGATTCTAGGTAAGTTTCTTTGTAGCTGGAGATGTTAAGAAAGAGGAAACCTAAATGGGTGAATCTCAGTTTGTTGATGAAAAGGGTTGTGGTGGGCTGACCCCAGCCAGCAGCCGAGTACCCACCGAGCCCCCGGCTCACCAGCACCCCCAGCAGGACGAGGGAGAGAATAGGAAGAACAAAAGTGAGAAGACTTCTTGGTCAAGTTTAAAGACAGTTTAGTAAGTGAAGAGGGGGGGAAAAAAGTCTGCTGATGCAAGAGCAACCACTTAGCACATCCCACAGCAGTCCAGTGTGCAGCCAGTCTCCAAGCAACAGCCATATGGAAAGACATTCTCCCACATGCACACACTTCTTGCTCTACCTGTTTGTGTTGCTGAACGAGACATTATATAGCATGAAATAACCCTTTGCCTGGCTTGAGTCAGCTATTCTGGTCATATTCCCTCCAAACTTCCTGCCCCTCCCCATCCTGCTGGTTGCAGGAAGGGAAGAGTGGGAGGAAAGGAAGGGAAAGGAGTCACGATACTGTGCAAACACTGCTCAGCCATAGCCAAAACATTGGTGTTACCCCCCTTTGGGAGTCACAGACCCAGAACATTGCACCATCCCTCTGCTGTGAAGAGTCTTAACTGCATTCCAGACAGACCCAGTAAAGGTGTGCACTCATTTTGTAGTTTTTTACACCTGGATTTTATTCCCTGTATATTTAAAGACCATCTATTTTTGTCCTCAGTTTTTAAACATTTCTCTTTCATTAAGCACAGGAAGTCTTTTATTTTAAACAAGGTTGATAACCGTAAAAGGGCTGAACATTCCTGGTAACACAAACTAACTGTTCAGCTTTACTGAATCACTTCTGTGAGTCACAGATGGAATTTTGCCTTCTATTGAATTGCAGCAGTCCATTGTCATTGTTACTATGTGAGAAAAACCCGATGAGGAATGTGGTAAGGAAAGTTTATCATCTTAGATTGAAACAGGATGTGATGCTGCAGTCATAGCATATATGTAACTACTCAGTAATCCTACAACTTTCCTGTGTGCTATTAGTTTTAGGGTTTTTATTCTACCAATTTTACACTCAATTATAAAGAAAAAATATATTATTTCAGTTACTTGGCAGGGTGCTCAAGAAGAAAAATACTGTAGGATATCAACAGAACACTTCTTAACAGTATCTGTTAAAAAAAAAAATTGAGTAGAAGACAGTTATTGTGTTAACTGTTATTGCTTGTTTCCCTAAAGGCAGCATTTCTGACAGATTTCATTAGTCAGATGCGTGTTGTGTAACTGGAGTTGAGATTCGTGGCTGTTGTTCTCATGTGTCTCCAATTTCCTGTGCAGGTACAGTCACACGGAATGTGCAGCTGCTCTGTTACTCTGTTTTAACAGAGATGGACACAAGTAACGAAAAGAAGTCAGAAATCAAATCCAACTAAAATTTAAAGCCATTACAGGAAGCAGGGAAGAAGGATACAACAATTACAACAACTAAAGGGAAGAGGTGGAATTGGGAAAATGGAAAAGCTGTTTCCAGTGGTCTTTCAGAAATACTGAAAATATACTTACAGTTGCATTCCCACATAGATCATGCCCTTATGTCATCCTCCTGAAGTGTGGCATGTTTTCAGGGCATGTTTTCATTGGATAATGATTATCTGCCCATTTCAGGCACAGAAGCTGTGTCAATACGGTTCCTTCTTCAGAATTGGTACCAAAATGGTAAGAGCTAATGGATCAAATTAGATTTCTGCAGCACCAAGGGGTGAAGTAATGCATTTTTAAATTAGACTGAAAACCACTTTGACTCAAAAGACCAAGTCATTTCCAGCTTAATTCTGATGGATGTTTGTATGAAATTATTTGCTGTGCTCTCTCAGTTCTTATCGCAGAAGACAACTGGTCACAACTACCTACCAAATCTGTCATTGAGAAGAAAAATAAACTTGTGCTCCTTTATTTAAAGACTGAAGCAACCTTCCCCCCTTAAGTATTCATATACTACACGGAAATGTGGTATCTGACTGCAAAGATTTAATCAACAAAGCACCTTGGTACTAAAGATTTGATTAACATTTGATGATTCATTCTTCTTGTTATTGACCAGCTTCTGGGCTTTATGAAACTTTCAAAATTAAAATGTTCAGTTTGAAGCCTGTAAGCATTTTTTTCTGAGCCATTTCAGTGACCACACATTAGCCTTGTTACCTCAGCAGTCAGAAAATTCCCTTTATTAATACCAGTGCTGCTCACTAGAAAATAACCACCCAAAACCTCACAGAAGAAAACACTTTTTTTTTTTTTCTTCTATAGCAGAAGTTCTGTGGCAACAACTCGAAAGCTAAAGTAGCAGGGAGAGAAAGTAGAAATAAAAATGAAAGTAAAAAGTACTACTGCAGGACGGACATGCTAAGGAGCAGTATTCGTAATTCTAAAGCTGTAAGCCTAACATCAATTACTTTTGATACTGAACTTTGGTGCAGCAAAAGATAAGAAGTCAACCTCTTGGGCAACAAGAGTCAGATGTACTTCAGAAACATACCTGAAATTTCTACTTTAGTTCAGAATATCTGCCTGAGTTTGGCCACTGTTTCATGCATTTCAGTTGAACTAAATCTTGTGATTGGAAGATTATGGTTGAAGCAATGCACAGTTCAAATGCTGTACCACATTTGCATCAGACACTTAAAAAATAGTGGAAATACTTGGATTTTTGCACTGACTCCAGGACCAAGGTTATCTTTAAAAAGTACATATAATGGCAAATGGTAGTAGATCATGAAGACTAACATAAAATGCAGTCCTGGGATACCTTTATGAAACAGCACTGGAATTTAAGACTCTAGCTGAGGAACTTATGTGCCAACTGTGCATAAAACATGCAGGGTCTTTTCACTATTAACTAAGTCAGCATTTAGCTATTTTAATATAGCTTTTAAATCCTGCATATGATTTGAATAAAATCAGTATCTAAATTGAGACTCCTGTCCAGTGGGCAAGCATAGCTTCAACAGGCATGGCTTATGGCAAAAGTTCAGTCATATAACCTTCCTCTGAAACCAATAAAACAGTATTTTGCCTCCACTACTTTGACTTTACCAGTCTGAACTAACTGGCCTAAAGTCACTGCTGCAACCTACAGCTTGTGAGTGACATTCATCTAACATCCTATTAGCTATTCTTCACAGACTCAAGTAGATAGTGCTGAAATATTTAGTGTGTTCAAACAGGTAGGATTAAATTGTCTTAAAGATGCATGAATGCAAGTTAAAATGGTGACGTGGCTTCTGCTACATCAGCTTCTATGATCTTTAAATGAGTAAAGAAAACTTAGTCAAAATAATTTTTATTTACAATTGAAGTGCACATTGTTCTACTCCAACAGTAAAACTACTGGGAAGAGTAATGGACAGGTCAAGGCATTTCATGTGCTCAAACACTTGTAAAGAAAGTAACTTGACACTTAGAAACAAATACAGTAGAAAGCAGTAGGCCAGAGTGCCTTTTCCAGGACTTCTTGCCATCAGGGCAGACACACTGATCTGCTTGTGAAACATGACACGAGTCACAACCAGAAGGGCTGCTGCCAACAGCAGTTCCATACATAATGTGGAGGTATGGTCTCTACAGGTACAGATGCTTGGGCAGGGAGCTTTGGGAAAAAAAATTAAGTTCCTTCAGAATCTCAGCACACAGTGGGCAGAAAAATCTATTTAAACCATATAGCACTTTTGCTTTGAACAAAGATCTGTGTTGGCAAGTGTCCACCCATCTGTTTAATATCTACCAGCTGAAGCTGGCTGCTCAGATGGTACATTCTCCTGCAACAGTAGAATTTCATCTTCACTACAACTTTCATCTTCAAAAAAGAGGTTAATCAGAGCCCAAATCTTCCATCTCATCGTATCCAAATTCCTTCAGAACCTCCTGGCGGTATTTGTCCCATGTTCTTCTCCTGTAATACTGGTCCTCATCACTGGAGCTGTCTTCACACTCTACAGAAAGAGCACCAACACTTTTAGATTATGCCTTGAGTTAAATAAGTTAATCAAACTATTTTAAGCTTCTTGTTAAAGTAACAAGGTATGAACAACTTCTGTATTTGGTGAGGTTTGAATTGTGCTTGGAGTACTCTGGGATGGGGACTTAAGAAGGAAGAGGCAGTGCTGCACAAACATGGGGACCCAAGTCATCAATTCCTTCTCAAAGCAGCAGCCTGAAAACAACTTGATTTTGGCCTTGCAAAAATACTAAGATCTCTTCTAGTTACAAGACAGATAATCCACCTCTAAGCAGATGTCACCCATTTTAAGAGCAGAACACAACCCCAGCAGTGCTCAGTTAAGTTGCTTTTCTAGAGACAGATTGTAAAAAGAATGGGATGAAAGCAGGACAGCATTTATGACAGACATACCTTTTTCTCCATCACCATCTTCCTCGGGTAAGAATTCATCTTCTTCAGGATAATCATTACGCCAGTTATTTTCATCATTTTCATCATCTTCATCTTCATATACTTCCTCTGGAACAGGATCATCATTTACCTGCACATCAATACAAAACGTAATGCTGAGTGTATTTATAGTGAATGTTAAGTGAGCTTTCATCCACCTATGCAATATGATACAGATCAGACAGAGCCAAGAGATACTCATTGAGGGCATGCATAAGGAGTTCTGCAGTTACACAAAGCACACTGCAGAAAAATTGTCACTATACTCATTCACTTCAAGTCTGCTTTAGGTGAAAAATCAGTTAAGTCACACATTTACATGTTCCACTTCAGTATTCAAATGTTAATGTCTAACTTAATTCTAGTCACTTCCACAGTAGTGTAACAGATCAAGGCAGCTTTTAATGACAGGACTTTAAGCGTGTTTACTTGTGACCTTTCTATTTAAGAAACCCTTACCCATTCATATTCTTCTCTGTAGGGCTGTACAGAAAGGATATTTTCAATCCAATCAGGGGCTGATGTTTCCTTATAGTAGATGTCATAAACATACTCATCTTCTTTGCCACAGGGCTTTTTAGTATCTTCAGAAACATTTAAACGCTCACGGATCATCTCAACTGCATTGCAAAGAACAGCATCTGGATCAGGCTTCTGCTGAGAAACAATAAAAACTCTGTATTTCCACTCAAGTCACACAGACCAAGTCTTAGTAGCAGCCAGCAGTTTTCTTTGCAGCTAACTAAGGATGACATTCTGCAATCCGAGACTGACAGACTGTCCCACTGGAACACTTTCAGAGTATTAGCAATCCAGAACAGAAAGACAGGGAGGAATTTCCCAATTACCACAGTACTGTGCGTATTTAAGTAGTACATATTCCAGATAATAGGGGAAAACTTCTGTGACCAGTTCATTAGAAACTATTGAATGGGATGGGACCAACCCCATAGAACCATTCATCTGATTCTGATGACATGTTGGTTGAAAAGACAAGATTTAAGACAGCCTGTTCTGTGCAGAGCATTAGACCTGCAGCACTGCAGGGAACATGTGTGGACACAGGCAGGTTACAGTATACAAATACGCAGGAGAAACTGGAAATGGGTCAAGTGAACAGAAAAAGGCTGTCAGGCCCTACAGATGCACTTTTTATTTCCTTTATTTCTTTACTAAAACGTTGACACAGAAGAAATAGCTTTATGTTTTCTCCCAACTAATAAATTATTTGCAATGTACTTGCTTCAGTGACCTGCCCTTGAAGGTCTACACAGGCAGTTTTTTTCTGCAAATTCTTTTCTTTTCTAGATAGGGAAGTTAGTAAAAGAAAAAACCTCAGAGATCTATTTGACAAATGGACATGAGAATTTATACACCTGAACCGGGCACAAAGAAAGCAGGGTGGTAGAAACCCTTCCTGTTGCAGCAACTCCACAGTCTGCCTCAACAATGTTAGTGCACTTCAGGATCCTCATGGAAGTTCGTCTCTGTACAATACTCCAATTTGCAAAAATCTAGTTAAGGCTTCTATTAAGTAGTGGAATACTACAATGCAAACAAACTCCCACAGCAGTCTGCCCACGTGTACCACTCAACAGTGATACCAAAGTACTGCAAGTACACTAAGTTCACTTGCTGACCTTTGGGTTTGCAGTGGTTACGCTGGAGTCTCCCACCATCTCCTCTTCTTGTACAATATCAAACAACTGGAACTTCCCACAGCAGTCTGAACTCTTATCAACAGCACCACTCTCCTCTTGTGAGGCATCTTCCTTTGCTTCAGAGTCTGAGCTGCCAGCACCAAGGGGAGCCTGGCCATTGCTGACGGGTGTGGCTGTTTCAGCACAGTCAGGTCGATGGCTGGCTATTACACGGTACCGGTTTTCCTTCCTTTTCACTTGCCTGGAAGAACGGAGCTCCTGAATGATGCGCTGAGTGCTTCCTAAAGAGGGTCGCAGGCTTTGAGCTGCTTTGTCTCGTGTGATGGCATCTTTAACATATTTCTGAACTGGTTCGTTCTGAGTAGAGATAAAAAAAGGGAGGAATATAATGACACCATCAACACAGCAAGTCATACCTTTTCCTAGAAGAGATTAATAACTAATAATACTAGTGCAGTAAGAACTACAGTACTAATATTCCTACCATTCAAATAACTTCTGCTATTCCTTTAAGCAATGCAACAATTGCAATAATGTCTTGATATCAGCAGAAAGAAGCAGAAAATACAGCAGGAAAGCTGTAAGACTGTTTCAATTTGATTTTTGAACAGCTTTGTAGTACAGAATAACCCTCTAAAAAACACATGCCTTTGGAAGACTGCGATGGACTTGAATTTAAGGTCAAATACCCTTTACAGTATCCTATAATTTCCCAAGACAGACCAGTTTTATTCAATATAAGAAGCTGGGCAGTGGATGGCAGCTGTTAACTTTGTAGGGCTGAGCTTCAGCACCTCAAACAGCAGAAATCCAGGCTTCACTGCCTGCCTGCCCTGTGGTCTCTAAGTGCAGCACAGTGAGCACAGAAAAGCGAGGGCTGAGCTCGGGCCCTGCCCATCCCCAGGCACAGGGGATGGTGCTCTCCGGGTACCGCCCGGGCCGCCGGCCCCGGGGGAGCGGCCGCTGCTTCCCGAGCGCCGCCAGGAGCCCCGGCTGTGGCCGCGGTACCTTGGAGGACACGGTGGCCACCAGCTTGAAGAGGCTCCGCTCCACCGGCTCCTGGCGCCGCCGCTTGCAGGCGAGGAGCAGCGCCTCGGCCGGGTCGGGCCCGCCGCGCTTCCGCCGCACCCGCAGCACGGCCGCGCCCTCCATGGCCCCGCAGGGCCGGGAGCCGAGCGGGAAGGGGCGGGATCCGGGCGGGAAGGGGCGAATGCTGTGAGGGATCCGGGTGGGAGCCAGCCAGGAAGGGGCGGGGGCTGTGCGGGAAGGGGCGGTGCGGGGCCCGGCAGGTCCCGGCCCTCACACGGTGCGCTCCCTCACGCCGTGCGGGCCGGGCGGCGGCCCCACGGGTGGGTGCCGGTGTGGGTGTGTGTGGGGAACCCGGGACAGGGGAGGCCTCCCCCGGCTCCCCCTCAGAGAGAGGTGTTTGTCCCTGAGGGTTTACTGGTTGTTTTCTTTTCTTTTCTCCCGAACGGGCCTGGGCGACAGGTTTTAGCTCAAAGCATCGTTATAGGCAAAGCCTAAAGCTACACCAGCGCCGCTGGTGTAACAGGGCAGGTGTAACAGGTGTACGGGGCTGAATTCGGGGCTGTTGTTTTCACTCTAAGTTTTGTGTTTAGCCTGTGTGTTTCTTTCCACAGCCGGTATTTGGTGTGTTACACCGAAGCGAAAGCAGCAAAACTCCACATAATACATGAATAACACCGTACAAGTTGAGACTGATTATGAAGACCTTTTGTGGAAGAGCTAATCCAACCACTGGCTCGATGGAGTGGTTAGAAGAGGCTGAGGACTATGACTACCACCAGGAGATTGCAAGGTACGGGGGGAGAAGTACCTTCCTGTTCCCCTAAAGCTACCAAAAAAGGCAAACCAAACTTGTTTTTATGCCTGTTGGGGAGTTTATCCTTGTAGAAGTGCCAAAGGCATGAATTGAGCAGACTGCAGGACAGTAGTCCCAATGTTAGTAAATGTGCCTGGTGTTGTACAGGGCAGAACTGGCAGTGCAGAGTTTTGTAATCTGTTCTCCAAGTAGATTCCTTCTAAATGATTTTAAATATTTTCTGAGGTGCTGGTCCTAACACTGATAATGACTGAGTTGCGGCAAAATGTGGCTAAATTTCTTTTAAATCCCCAGTGCAGCAAATAATGCCAGTTGTCTGTTACTGTACTACTTTCTAAGAGCTTAATGTAGCAGCCAGAGAAGGTGGAAACATTAGATTTTTGGGTATTTTTAAGTAGTGCAACTCATGAAGAAATGGGGACCAAAGAAATTTAAATATTTGATTAAACAACAATGATAGACCCTTAGTAGTCTGTCTTTCATTGAAATGTATTGCTGTGTATGACTCTAAATCTGTCCCAGCTGTTACTTCACAGTTTGTCCATAGGTGTGTCTTGGGTTGATTGCTGAGGGGAGGGTATGTGCCAGCAATTAATTGTTCGTGTATATGCTGATAGCATATCATGGAAATTACATTATTCATTAGGTTTGGGAAACAACTCAGATCCTCAAAGAGCATGTCATTTATGGGCCTTGGGGACCAGTTGCCTTAGAAGACAAGGGAACCTCTCTAAGATCCTGCAGTTTTGTTGTGCTTTGCAGTATGGAGTGTTTTGACTGGAATTTCCTTGTTGCAGGTCACGCTATGCAGATATGCTTCATGATAAAGACAGAGTAAGTATAGAGACAAAACCCCTTTGAATGGTAAGAAAATAGCCTTTCCTTTCTCTTGAATGGCTGTCTGTCACTGTATGGTTATATAGGTTTCTCTGAAAGATTTAAATGATCACAATTTTGTACCCTTTAAGATACCAGACCTGCTTTTAGATCAACAGATGCCTTCTTACATCTGACTTTTATTGTTCTGTTATTTACTGCAAAACATATTTACGTTCAGTAGCTGATTTTGCTTCTCTGTGTGACATTTTTGTCAGAGAGCTCATTAGATGAAATTTCAAAGGCTGTAAAAGTGGAGCTAGGCTTCTTAGACTTTCCTTACACTCCTATAAAAACTACCTTTATTCTTCAGTAGTATTTTTACTATGCTTACAAGGATGATGAAGTTTGGAGTGAATAATTTAAATGTTTGTTATGCTCCAGCCATTTAGTCAATCATTCTGTCAATAACCTTTTGAAAGACTTTTTTTAGTGCCTCCACAATGAATACTGAATTTAAATTGATTTAAAACTTGTCATTGGGACAAGGCATTTAATAAGCCATGTGGAGACAGCAAACTGTGTCTGAGTAATTAAAACAACTCCACTGGATTGCTGTGTATGAAAAGTGTTAACTAGAATTGTTCAGAAAGATATCCAGCAGACCTTCCAAATGTATTATGTTCAAAGGTAATGTACTCTTAGGAAAAGATTGATAAATCATTTGGAAAGGAATGTCTTACAGTAGCCTGTTATACAGGAAATATAAGAATATATTATTTGAGGAGAATAGTAGAAAAGCCC
>VXBX01001538.1:3476-14024 GCA_013400415.1 Scytalopus superciliaris
TTTTTATTCACCAAAAAAAAAAAAAAAAAAAAAAAAAAGAAAGGGGGTTAGACAGGTTAGACAATAGACAGTTTTTAGCAGAATGTAAACAAGACAAGTTTTTAAGGCTAGAAAATCCACTCACCAGTCAGAGAGAAATATTTTTCTTACATGAGAAAGTCTATCCTTTCTCCTGAAAACCTTGTAGGAAGGTTTCAGTATTCTGAGTAGCTTTCAAGGTTACAATAAGCCTTATTTTGTTGCTCCTTTTAATTCCTACATAGCTTTAGTCTCCTTTGAGACCTAGCTGCTTATTCCCTGCTCCTCAGTGTCTCACTATGACAATCCCTTCTACGTCTGCTTCATCCGGTCTTATCTTTTTCGTCTGTGTCCCAAGGGAAGGATCCCTTTCTTCTTGTAGAGTGTTTTATCTGACCTATTCCTTGTAGAAGGTTGTCTTTATAAAAGAAATATGGATCCTGTCCATATTTGCAGCCAAATAAGAAATGATAAGAAGGAGAGTAAGCTTAGAGAACCATCCATTCTCCTGACATAGGTGCTTAGCATTTTGGTCTGCAACTCCGCATGGGTTATCTGCTCTGGCAGTTAGACAAGTAAGCATCAGAATTTCTATTAGAATCATATAGAAATGAAAGGCAACACTCCTGTCTCCTTTGATACAGTAATATAACTGTAAGAGTAGTCACCCAAGTGGGACAGACCTGGATTAAATTTTCTGAGAGAATTTTATATTTCTTTTCCCCCCAAGGTAAATGCTCTGCCAGAATGCAAAGTTTTTGGTGGAAAAAATTATCCCTTAAAATTATTCTGTTTTCAGGATAATAAATATTCATTAGGTCAAATAATACTTGGGAAGGTTCACATTTCAAGGTTTAATTCTCACCAAATGTGCAACTTGGAGGAGCCATCTGAATCCATGGTAAGGCAGTTACAAAGCACTGAAATTTTCACAGTTTCTCCCACTCTGTGGGAAAATTTTGTACATGTGTGATTATCAATTTTTCTCTGAAAAATCTTTTGGCTGTTTACTATAAGAGGAATTATAAGGTTTGTGTGTAGCAATAAGCCTGGGCAGTTCTAGTCATACCTTGAAAGAAACATATTCCTGTGAATTTTTTGATAGATAGTTGTATTTCCTATGTTTGTTTAAAAGGAGAATCTACAAAGACAATTTGATAATACTTTGGTTTCTGAGTTCTTTTATGGATCTTGATAAATATAGTTACCTGAATTATCATAACTTTTCATATCAGCCAGGGCTGTGACTGAGCTGTTTGGAGTGTGTGTGCAGGGGGGTGTTTTATTTTTCTCTCCTTCATTCATCAAGTCTATAATAACTAACTTAAAGACTGCAAAACTAGTGCATGAATTATATGATTCCAGCTCCAGATATGAGAAAAGAAATTTTGCCTTGTCAAAAAACATCTGCTGTGATAAAAAAAAAAAAAAAAAAAAAAACCAAAACCCAAAAACAAACAAAAAAACAAAAAAAAAAAAACAAAAAAAAAAAAAAAAAAAAAAAAAAAAAAAAAAAAAAAAAAAAAAAAAAAAAAAAAAACAAAAAACCCAAACCACAACCCCCCCCCCACCAAAATCCTATGGTAGTTAAGCACAGTTAGAAAGAGATGCATGACTAGGCATTTTCAGAACAGAAGTATTCTGTAATTAAAGAAAACCATCTACTGGTAGTCCTGCAAGTGAAAATGTTTCAGGATAAATCTTTGACTACATACTGTACGTGGGTGCTGTTAATATTAATGCTGCTTCTGATTAACATTGGCTATGCACTTTTTGTCTTAATCTGAGTATGATTGCCACTCCAAAAGAGGGCCAAATGGGAAAAATTGTACTTCTTATATGAGTCTCACCTCCTGAACCAACCAGCCATATGCAATTTAAGGGCATATATATTTCATTAAATTCAGGTGGAATTATGGATTATCTATAATTCTACAAAAGATAAAACTAGAATTACTATGAACAACACCTACACAATGCAGCTCTCCTTCTATTAAGAGTCCATGCCACTAACAGAATTACACCTCAAGATCAGTATCTACCATGAATAACCTTCTATTCCCCTGTGACATTTAAATTAAGAAGTAAAAATTGAATGCTTCTTTGGCCAAGATGCTTTTGTTTGCTATGTCATCTGCAATATGCTAACAAAGCATTTGCAAAGGATAAAGCTCTTCATTATTTTAGACACCAACACTCATAAAAGCCTTTGAAAGTAGTCCTTAGTCCATATGCATATCTTCTGAAAAACACCCTAAGCAATAATAATGAAGCAATTTCTGAAAGTGGCAGTATTGTGAAAATTAGCCTCTTGGTAATATTATCTTCACTGTTCCTTTCTTTCATTACCTCTTGCTGTCAAAACTCTCTGATAATTATTTTTTTTTGGGGGGGGAGATCAACATCAAATTTGTCTACTATATTTAAGTTGTTATAGTGCTTTTTTCACTATGCCATTAAAAAAGGAAAGAAAGAAAAAAAGAAAGAAAAAAAGAAAGAAAGAAAGAAAGAGAAAAGAGAGAGAAAAAAGAGAAAGAGAGAAAGAAAGAGAGAAAGAGAGAAAGAAAGAAAGAAAGAAAGGGATTTGTGAGCTACAGATATGGAATCTGTCCAAGATTTACACCTTCTGTGTGCTTCAAAAGAGTTCAACCCTAGTAACACAGGGTGCTTTTCATCCAAGGAGATAAAAAAGAAAAATTTTTAAAAGTTTTGCATGTTTTTAAACATAAAAAAACTTATTATTAATAATGACTGCATTTTTTTTTCCTATTTCCTATTGTGTGTTTTTTTAGATCATGGGAAAATGTAGAAACAAAGGCAGTGTTTTAAAAGAAGACTGACTTGTCAGTCCAAAGCTAAAAGAAGGTATCTTTTCTTCCTCCTCAAGTCCCCCAAGCACATGGCTGGGGCAACCATTTAGACCACAGGACATATTTAAATATCTAACCTCTTTGCAGTTTAGAGGGGGGAATTGAAACAAAGGATTCCTTCCACTGAAAAGGGAGTGCCTTATCCAACTCCAGAGTCCCTTATCCAACAAGTGTTGTTTTGTCCACCCACCACTATGTTTTGCTTCACAAATAAGCTGTCCATCTGGGGCCAGCTGTCTGAAGACAGCATATTGTCTGTGCTTTGCCAAGTAGAAACCAAATGTTACAGCCATTGTGGCCAATTATCTTTACTTCCTCTGTGAATATGTCACAGTCTTATCAATCCTTTCTAAGTTACACTTCTAGATAAATAAACCAAGGAAATTATTAAAAATTATGCATGCCGTTATATGTTAGTAAAACCTAAAAATAAAATTAAGTTGGTCCTGTGCCTTGGGAGTCCAACACGCAGGAGTTGGAGAGATGTATTCAGGACAAAGCAGCTTCAATATACCTGTGCATTCTCTGTGCTCCACACACTGCCCTCCTTTATTTGAGGACATAGTGGTCTTGTGCTCCCTAAGGCCTCTGAAGTTGCAACACCTTGCTCCTCTATGCACATGAGTACAAATTGTTTGCCATACTGGAATATCCCAAATGTAGTCCTACTGAAAATAATATGTCTAATCATTTCTGATTTTGTTATTTACACTCGTTTCTCACAAACTGTCAGAAACTTCTTTTCATTCACTTCTTCATGTAAAACCTCATTCACATAAATTGTAGAATCAGAATTGTAGACTGGTTTGGATTGTGGTGCCACTGTTCATCTGCAATTTGATTTAGGTGAGAGCTGTTGATTCATAGCTTGTTAGTATGTTATGTATATAAAGAACTAGCTCTGTATATTTGTTTATTTGTCAGAGAATCTTACACATGCACAGAGTAGTATGAATAGGTTGCAAGAGCACCTTGTTTGTTAAACAGAATAATTAAGAACCCATAAGATCCCAAAGGAATGCAAGGATTATTTTTAGGACTATCTTAAGAAATAAAATGCCAGTGGCTTTTTTATTTTTCGTTCCTTTTCCATTTTGATCATATGGGTGTAATCCACATTAAAAGGTGATGTTCTGGAAAAAATAATATTATTAGCTTTTGTAAAATAAAACATGACATCATAATAGGATGGGACAGAATTAATTTCATGACTGTAATTCTCTAATATTTGTGATTTTGTAATTTTGTAATCTTAATGACATATTTTTAACAGCTGGGGTTTTACATGCACTGTCTCAAATTTAAATGCATGCCTCCTGTTTGATTGGTTTGGAGTTTTTTTGTACAAGTATATTTATGCCTCTTCTCAGTCATCACTGTCTGCATTTGAGCATTGGACCTTCAGCTTTATAGCATAAATCTCTTCCACTAAAGCTCCACTGTTACAATTATCACAGATGGTAACAGAAATAAGTGGTTATCTTGGTGGACCAGGTGCTTGAGAGAGATACATAGCACAATACACCAGAGGATTACATATTTATGAGTAAACACATTTCACAAAGAACATAGATGACTGCTTAAATGAAGGAGAGCCGTTCTTGAAGACACCGTGTCTAAGTGATTGAAAACCACACTGTGGATCCATCATGTTACTGATTATAGCAGCCTCTATTTTAAGGGGGACAAGTTCTAGCTTATAAAAGCATTGAAGTGTACAACAAATAAAAAAATACCTGGGAAATGTGATCCTTAATTCTTGTCCTTTAATGCTGTAAGCTTTTAAACTTGTTGTTGGCATTTATTGGTTGATAGGTTTGTTCCCTTCCTCCTACCTCCACCCTATCTACCTACAACAAAGAAAATGTGTAAAGGATTCAGACACCTTTGTAGTGACACAGTTATTTCAGCCAGTGTTGTCTTTCTTTTGAAAAGAGGCTCATAAAAAACCAGAGTAGACATGTTCTTATATGCATGTCAAATACTCTTAAAGATTTCTTTCTATCATTCTTCAACTGTTGTGAAGTAGAAGGGGATAAATAAGGTTTCAGGGAACAAATTTCAGAAAAAGTATTTCCCAAGAAACATGACTATGTTAACTAAACTCAGATGCCAGTTTCTTATTATTTCTGTGTTAGACAGTGACAAGCATAATAGATAAAATACTTTTAATAAAAAAAATATTTTCATAAGAAAGGAAATACCAAATGGAAATGTGCATGCAAAAGAGGGTTTGTTTGCTCATTATTACCAAGCTACAACTGATATCTCCCATAAGTAGCTTAATATGGAAGTGTAGTATCATTTGCTAAGTTATTGGTTTCTCTGGAAGATAAAATNCAATGATTTGGCACAGAAAGAGTGTGTAAAACATGGTTGTTTCAGTCCCGGTCTCTCTAAAATCAAGAGTCAGAGAAGATAAATATGTTATATAGCTAGAACTTAGAGAATGATCACCCACTACAATTTGTTGAGGTCTTAAAATAGTTTATGTTATTGTGTAACAGTTACCTTTAAATAACGCAAAATGTTATTCTGGTGTGCTTTGTTGTTATGGGTTGAAGTCCTAATACCTGAACTGGTGTTACTAACATCTATTGGGAAGACAGGAATACAATGACTGTATCACCATTTCACAGTTTCCCATTCCTCTACATCGCCTGATGTCTAGCAACACTTGAGGTGGTTTATGGCATCTTCTTAGCAAAATGATGTAGTGGAAGTCTTTGGGGGTTATATATGTGTAATGCAAGACTGAAGCCTTGTGCTTGTATGTTCCTTTTGTTTACTTCGCCTTACACAGAGGCAAGAGAGCATATGGATTTACCATTAGTGGTTTCTCACTGGTCTTTTGAGAGCAGCAAACAGATTCTTGCATTGCTCTGGGAGTGGTTGGGTAACGGTGCATGACAGAATTTGAAGTCCCATATTTTCATTGCACTCATATAGTTTAGTAAGAATTTACATATGTCAGATTCCTAAATTATTGTAAAAATTATTGTATGATACCTACCTCTGATGTTATTTCCTGAAGTATCTTCCCTGTTTCTGTCCTAAGACTGGATTAACACTTCACTCTATTGCAAAAAGTTTTAACTACTTATATATGTTTCAGACAGGGCACACATTCAAGAAGAATAACTCTGAAAATCCAAAGTGTAAAACACCTCAAGCCAGGATATAAATCAGCCTAAATGATTATAGATTTGATTAAGATGATGGAGATATTCTGTTTCAAGGAATCTTGTTTTCTGTCTTATAGGTTCAGCCTTTTACCTGTGAAGCAGGTATTTCCCTGCATGCAGCATGGAGAGAACCATTTTGGAGCAGATGTTGACACTGCAGCCTGTGGAGGACCCCACATATGAGCAGGTAGATTTGCTCTAAAGGAAGCTGCAACCTGTGGAAAGAACTCACAGTGAGGTGGGGGACAAGTGTGAGGAGGAAGGAACAGCAGAATGTATGAGCTGATTAGAACTTCTATTTCCCATCCACCTGGGCTACTGAGGATGGAGGGGCCGAGGTGAGGTGGAGTAGTTGGGAATGAAAGAGTGAAGCTGAGCCTGGGAAGAAGGGTAGGTGGGGATATGGACAGAAGATTATTTAGTTTTGTTCAAGGATAGCTGCTGTCATAATACTGATGAATATTTTTATGCCAGTGAAGAAATACAAAAGAACAGTCAACAACAATAATAACAAAACAAAAGAATTACCCAAGGAATATAAAACAGATTATAAGGGACAAAAACCTGTAAAATGCAATACCATGTACTTGAGTAGTATGTGATGATTCATCTAGAGCATAATCCATGCAGTCATGAAATATATAGAAAATTAAAAGCACAAAGACCATCCAGTATTATTCCATTTTTTTTCCTTGGTATTATTATCATTAGGGTTGTAAAATTATGTATGTAATATATCTATCCTTTAATCATGTATCCCAATAGATCATTGAAAACATGATGCTTAATTCAGTTACCTTTGGCTCCTCTGCTTACATTCATTTGCCTTTGGTTCTTCTGCTCCATTGCCAGTAAAATTACCTTTGAAATTTACTTTTATTTTAATTTTCCATTATAAGACATATTTTTTCCTCTTCACAAGAATGCTTGCTTAAACCTTATTTTACTTCAGAGACACAATTGCAATGCCCATTAATTAAGTTAAAAAGGTAAAATACCATCTCAACAATTTGAAATAGGACATTAATGAATGACAACTGAGCAAGAAAGATGCATTTGTGGCTGTGTTTAAAAGAAGTAGAATCCAAACACATAGGGCCAGATATTTCTCTGAGGATTTCTTTATAGCGATATAAAAAATCAGAACAATGATTACAGTAATTCAGATCAAAATACTTTCCAGGATTCCAGGAAGTTTACATAAACTGCATTAGTAGATGCAATTAAAATTCAAAATGCTACTATCCACTCTTCAGTTCTAACATAATTGGCCTCACCCAAAACTCTTAAAAATGCAGACAGATACTCTGCAAGCACTTAATGATTATTCTGTTCTCATTCAGACTTAACAGACACTGAAACAATAGAATTCTGTCTTCCTGTCTTTGCAGCATAAATAAACAGATAAATAAATAAATAAATATAACATTTTGGAGTCTGAAAGTCCCAAAATGTTCCTCAACAAGAATCTATCAATATCCATTACCTCATCAGGATGTGTGTCTGGTATGGGTGGCGTGGCATGGTTTGCCGTAGTTTTCTTTCTATCTATTCTTTCTTTATACCCTAAGGTAACCAGTTCCACTTCAGTACAGCAGTACAGCAATACAATTAGCAAAATCGTCAGACTTTGGAATGACTTGGTCAATTGGTATTGGTCTGTAGAGAATTTTTTTTTTTTTTTTTTTAGTTTACTGCAGGGGAAAACAATAATGCAAATCTCAGCAACTACATGTAAATGTCATCAAAATTTTTATGATCTTAGACAGTGCATTTCCTGTTTTTTTCAAAATAACTTCTGGATGCTGGGAAATAGAAAAAAAAGGTATTTCTGAATAAGAAAATTGCTGAGATTTAGATAAATACACCAAACTGAATGTATGCAATAGTTGAGTCTTGCAATTTACTTTTCACAACATAGTGATATAGCCATTCAATAATAAAATCTATTTCTATAATACAAGGCATAATATTATATCATCAACTTTCAGCCAAAAGCTTAAGGGCTTTTTTGTTTCCTTTTTAGAAACTATTCTGAATGGCAAGTAGCTTTGGGTATACCTAATGATTCCCACTTTAATACTGGGGCTAAAAAAAAAAAAAAAGAGAAATATTTCAAATAAATAGGATTATCTCAGAATCTTTCTTCTTATTTCAAATTCCATACATGTTAGAAAACCCAACACAAAAAAACTTCACCCAATTGCTGTTGTGCATTATATGTTGATATAGGTCTTTTTCTCCAACTCAGATGAAACCACTGAAAACAAGGGAAGCCTTTGCTTACATTATGTAGTCCAAAAAGGTAAAAAAAACCCACCCAACCAACCAAATAACCAGAAAAAAACCCACGGATAGTACAGGCTTGCTGAATCTATAAGTCTCAGTGTTGTTACGACAAAAATTTATCTGACAATTTTTTTTTCATTAAACCAATGGCTGGTCTTCATGTTGCTGAAAGTGAATTTTAAGTAAACAGTCTCTGGGAACATACAGAAAAGAGTCCAAGGAATAAAGGAAAAAAGAATTAACAATGGATATACATTCATTGTTGTTTAAAAGCCTGTATCTTTTTTACTGCCCAGGTAGGGTTTAGACACTGTGTAACTGGGCATCTAGAAGCTGTAACTTGACAGCACTAACACTATAGATGCTCTCTTACAAGTGAGCAGATAAGGAAAGAATCAACTCATTTCACCTACCTCATTATCATATTCATCTGTGTCTGAAATCTCTCTGAACTGGCTTTGTTCAAGACCAAGACTCATAAATACACTTTTCTAATTAATTTTCTTCATACTTGTGATATCCGGTGTGTTTTATTTAGCTTATGAGTTGTTATTATTATCAGGTCTCACTGGTTAGGAACTGTAGGCAAAATGCTTTGTCATAGAATCATAGAATGTTAAGGGGTTAGAATGGAACCTATAGATCATCTACTCCCAACCCCTCCCTGCCATGGGCAGGGACACCTCGCAGTAGACCAGGTTATTCAAGGCCTTATCCAACTTGGCTTTGAACTCCACCAAGGTTGTTACATCCATAACTTCTCTGAGCAACCTGTTCTGGTGCCTCCTCACAATAAGGAATTTTCGTAACATATAATCTAAACCAACCCTCTTTCAGTTGTAAGCCTTTCCCTCTGTCCTAAGACTACAGTTTCTCATGAGGGGTCCCTCTTCAACTACCCTGTACATCCCCGTCAGATACTGGAAGGTTGCTGTGAGGTCTCACACAACCTTCTCTTCTCCAGGCTGAACAGCCACAGTTTTTTCAGCCTGTCTTCATAGGAGAGGTATCTAGTCCCCTTATCAAGCTTGTGGCCCTCCTCTGGACTTGCTCCAACATTTCCATGTCTATCATATGTTGGAGGGACGGTCATCCATTTTCCATTTCTTATTGAATAAACAAGGACATGTTGGAAGAAAGACATATTCTGCATATCTGTAATTGTTTTGCTTTAGGAACTTTAAATAAAACCCAAAGGCCAGCTGCAAAATAAGATTACTTATTATTCCAGGTATAAAATTACTACAAAACAAAAGAATAATGTTCAATAAAAAAAAATTTAAAAATCCACCCTAAAAAACCCAAACAAAATCCCGCCCTCTAACTAGTATCTCTTACCACAGGAACCACTGAATGCAAATATAGCTATAACTACAAACCCAAAAGTGCTATTTTTTTTTCTCAGTATGTTTTCTGTATCTTGCCTTCTTTTTCTTTCTAGTCAATCTTTTTTCTTTCAAGATGCTCTCCTTCTTCCCTCACTGAGGTAGAATCCTATGTAGGCTTTCTTGGTATGATTACTCTGATCTTTACACCTGTCTGGGGTTCTTTTTCCTCCCAGAGCCATTTCAGAGCATGCTCAGACAGTAGTTTCCATCCCTGAGACTTTTCCCATAATCTCTAGTCTCTAAGGGCAACTAGTACCCTCTCAAGCATCAGATGAAGAAATGATTTTAAGTGGGAGAACAGTATTTTACTCCTCCCTGGGGCATGATTGCTATGATTAGCTAGGTCTACCTGAATGTTCAAGTGCATGAAGCATCTGTTGTCTGAAAAAGAAAGAAAAAAAAAGAAAAAAATAGAAGAAGAAAACAACAGAGAAAGCTGTTGAACCCTTGCTGCCCCTTGGCAAAGCAGCAAAAATTGTGAACAGCTTTGTAAATGTCAACCTGAGGTGTGGAAGCATCTTGTTCTCTATTCACATACCACTACATGAGGTTTGAAATAGGTTGTAGAGGAAAATTTTTACAACCAAGTGTGTGGGTGTGGTGTGGGTGTGTGTGTGTGTCTCTCTCTCTTGCTGAGTTGATTTTTAAAGTAGAATTCCTTGCTGTTCTGTAGACATTGGCCAGTAAGATATAGTACAGACATTATGTTTGAAAGTTTGAATAATCCATTTAGCAACTGGTTTGTTTGTAAATAAATAGTATTATATAGGTTTTCTTTCTTCTTCATGGACACCCCCT
>VXBX01001542.1:0-19016 GCA_013400415.1 Scytalopus superciliaris
GGGGGTGTCCGTGGAGAAGTTTCTTAATCAAATGCAAAAATAACAGGCCATGTCTCATTTTCAGATACCTTCTAACAAAACCTAAAGAAAACACCAAAAAAAAGAAAAAGAAAAATATCCAGGGGAAAGCTCCTATCTAACATATCCAGCCTTCAGTTTTACCTATGTATAAGAATAAGCCATCAAAACTTTAGCTGAAAGATTTCTAAGTAGACAGAAGTTATTCAGGGATTAACCATATACAGTGTCCTGTGTGGTCCAAGATAGAAATAACAATTAGGGCAGAAGGACAGGCTATTTTTTCTGACCACTCTTTCATTTGGCAGCTGGGAACACAAATTAGTGTTAATTTTTAACAGTAGTTTTTGTAATGTGCACATCTGTTTAATTGGTCTGAACTCAGTGTAGTAAGTTTGTGGAGAATCTTGAAGTATTCTTTGTACTGTAGCATCTTTAAGACACTTCATATCCAAACTTTATTCAAGCCAGTGGTGTATAAGCAACCACTTTGGTTCCTCTTGTTTTTCGTTTGTGTTAGAAAGATATTAAGTCTCTTTACACTTTTAAAGGCTCTAAAAAGGTTCTGAGGTGTTCATATTTTCCCTTTACATATTATTTTTATTGTTTGCTACTTTCAGACTGTCTCCTCAACTACAGTGAAAAAAAAAAAAAGCAACCCTGGAGTGATATGCTTTGAACAGCTTCTACAGTAAATGAGGCAGAGAAATCAGCAGGGAATGATACTACAAGAGAATGAATAGTTGCAACTTTCTGTTTGAATTGTGTTAATGCTGAATTTCTCCCTAGGGTTGTATTTGACCCTTTTCATGGTCAGCTTGACTATGTTTTTATAGAATCATAGAATTGTTTAGTTTGGAAAAGGCCTCTAAGGTCATCAAGTCCAATCATTAACCCCACACTGCCAAGTCCACCACTATACCATGCCCCTAAAGGCCACATCTACCAGGGGACCATCTCTCTTTTAAATACCTCCAGGGATCGTGAGTCCACCACTTCCCTGGGCAGCTTGTTTCAGTTCTTGAAAAACCTTTCAGGTTAGAAAGTTTTCCTTATATTTCATCTAAACCTCCCCTGGCATACCGTGAGGCCATTTCCTCTTGTCCTTTTGTTACTTGGGAGAAGAGACTGAGCCTCACCTTGATACAACCTCCATTCAGGTAGTTATAGAGTAATAAGGTCCCTCCTGAGGCCCCTCCAGGCTAAATAACTCCAGCTCCCTCAGCTGCTCCACATAGGATTTGTGCTCCAGACCCTTCACCAGCTTCATTTTCCTTTTCTGGACATTCTCCAGCATCAAAATGTCTTGTAGTGAAGGAGCCAAAACTGAATACAAGATTTGAGGTGCAGCCTCACCAGTGCTAAGTACAGGGGAATTATCACCACCCTGGTCCTGCTGGCCATACTATTGCCAATACAGGGCAGAATTCCATTGGCCTTCTTGGCCACCTTGGCACACTGTTGGCTCATGTTCAGATGCTGTTGAAAATGCCCAAGTCCTTTTCTGTTGGGCAAATTTCCAACCACTCTTCCCCCAGCCTGTAGCACTACATGGGTTTATTGTGACTCAATTGCAGGACCTGGAACTTTACCTCATAGTGTATCTGTCGCTGGGTTTGGAGTCTAAGGTTTCTGCATAACTTCATTTAACAAAGCCTGGCTAGTCCAAATACTTTTCACGTCCTAGTCACTGGGAGGCGCTTTTTGCTTGTATCCATTACCAAGGCATTCTGCGTTTCTCCTTTTTTATGTTATAGGTATAGGAAACACCATTGCAGCAAATCATAAGGGAAACCTGGTCTGGCAGGATCACTTTCAGTTCATGAAACATGGATTTTGCCTATCAGCTCAGGTCTAGGTCTTGTTTTCTGATGATATTTATAGTGGTTCTGTTCCATTTTAACTCAGCAATCCCAGAGCAGTCTTGCTATGTTTCTTCCCAGAAGCTTATTCAGTCTCCCTGTCCAGTCTCCTTTAACAGTCTCCTGTGGAAATACACTTCCAAAAAAATAAAAATCAGTTTTAATTTACTTTCTCATTATCCTATAGCATTCACGTGCCATTCATACCAGTTGCATAAAGGGCTTACTTTAGCCTTTACTTACCCTAAGTTTGAGCTTCACTCCTTTGCCATTAGGGTCAGCAGGCAGTTAGTGGTTTCTCTCAATGACTATTGCAGCCCAGCTGTCTTCTGCCCTTTGGAGTGCATATGCTCTGCCTCTCCTCCCCAGAGCTTCCACAGGCCACTGTGTCCTGGGCAGTGCTTCTCTTTCAATTGACCAAGCTGCTTGGCGAGTCATGTCAGAGCTTCAAAAAGCTTCCCACAGCTTTATCAGAGCGACGCTACTGCTTGGCTTGGCTTTCTCCAACCGGCTGCTTCACAGCTCCACTTCTGCAGCTGTCCATGCCCTAGTGAGGCACAGCTTGCAGCCTTCTCTTCCTCTAGGTCATCTGTTTTGTGATACTGCTCCCAGCTGTGTTTTTCATCTTCTGACAGCTGAGGTCACTGGGAAAAGCATTCTTTTTAGACTTAGTTGTATTTCTTAATGCTTTCAACTGAATATATAACCTCTCTGAAAATACAGTGTGTAAGTAGTTGAAATTGAATTCAAATTTCTTTGGAATAATTGTGTAAAAGTTTAGTTACAATGCAGATCTTCTACTGTTCCAGGGAGAAAACACTCTGAACAAAACTCTGGCATAAGGAATGAAGTCTGATAGCCAGCAGTGATCCCAGTATAGAATTTTTAAAAAGGAGGCTTTCTTCTGCCTTTGTATTAAGGCACTATTGAGACAGTAAGATTTATGTTAAAATAAGACTTTTCATTTTCCCTTGTTTCTGCTAAATGCTAGAAGGTAATTCTGCATAATTTTCAGTTTCACTCCTTAGCAAATTAAATTCAGTCACTTAAATACTCATCAGTAGCAAAGCATTTGTGTTTAAAATCACATATTTGTTCTCAAGTGTTTGTCATAGGTGAATGAACGTGACTTTGTAGCATGGAATTTTTAATTTGTCCTTGACCTGGACATAGTTGGACTATGGCCCAGTTAATTTTGAGTACGGCTAAAGTAAATTTTTGGTTTATTAAAACAAACAAACACAACCCAGAATAAAATATTTTAGCTATTTCTATTGAGATCTCCTCCTCTCTCTATAATGTGCCACATCACAGATGTGCAGGAATATTATAAATTCGCATACCACTACACACATTATTGTGTGTCCTTGTGACCTACATGGCATCTTACTTTCAAGTCAAGGATTAGATTTATTATGCTGTCTGGGTTACTGCTAAATGAAAACCCAGCAAGGATGTGCTTTTTAGAACTACAAATGACAGTCCTTATTGTTAATTTTTTTCTTCCCTGGCATGGCTTTAGCCTCTGCCAACTAGGAAGCCCTCTTGCAGGAGATGCAAGGTATGATTCAAGGTAGGCAGCCTGAACAAAGACAAGCTATGCACAGTTCTCAAAGCAATTCAGATCCTTTAAAAAAACAAAAAACAAAACAACAAGCCAACCAAACAGAACCAAACTCAGAAAGAACGTTCTCTTCCCCTAGTATCAGAAGTTTGCTGTTAGACACCTATTCACTGTGGATGAGAGTCTGTGACTCAAATGTATGATGATAATATCATGAACAAGTTCTTACAGCAACAGAATATTTTCAAGAAATAAGTTTAGCCAATGACCTGTTAAAAATGCTGTAATTAACAGAAGTAAATACCACATAAGAAAGGAGCTTATGCACAAGTAAGGTTGGAACTGAGGGATGAAAAACTCATGCAAGTCAGAGTAATCCCTCTTGCCTTGCAGATGAAAACCTGGCTAAGGAGGGTGTGAACAAGGAGATGCTTGTGCTATATGTAATGCATATTGTTTTGATACTTGGTGTTATTTAATCTGGCAACAAATCACTTAGAAAATGATTGAGATTTATTTATTGCTACTCTCCATTTGCCTCCAATTATTACTGTAACAGTTTGAGATCAGCACCAGCCTTATATCTCTTTGGCAAACCCAGAAACCAGTTATTTGTTGTGTTAAATTAAGAGACTACACTGGGCATCATACTTGGCTGTGTCAACAAAGCTCAGACTCTCCATATCTTCATAACTCATCACTTTGCAAAATCATTTGCATCAGTATGAAGTTGTAAAAAAGTGTCAGAAGTTCTTCTGTTTTTGGGTTTTTTTTGTGTTTTTTTTGGGTTTTTTTTATGTTTTTGTTTTGTTTTTTGGTTTTGGTTTTTTTTTTTGGTGACTGAATTAATGATCTGAGGTAGAAGAAAACTGCGCTCCATAGAGGGAAAGCTTATTGCAGATTATGAGTGTGTTCTAATTTAGGACTCAAAACCAAACACTCAAAAGCAAAGAAAGCAAAGCTAAATTAAATACCTAGCCAAAACACTATTATGTTGATTTCAAAGATGGATAATTATAGCAGTAATATATTTAGAAGGTTCTTGTTTGTATTTTTTTTCCCACCCACATTTTCAGGCACTGCACAAATCACAGTTCTATACAGCATTTTTTTGTTATCATTTTTACCAGCTAGGAAATTCCACAGAGTGGTGAAAAGAGCTTGCTTTTGTTACACTCTGTCACAACCTCTGAGTTATGGTTGTCAGCTGCCTCTCCCAGATCTATAGAACTGCTGCTTGCTCTACTATTCCCTGCCTTACTTGTGCAGTTATTCTTGCAGAAGTACAAAGTTTTAATTTGTACATGTGAAACTTCATCCTGGTTTTTGCTTCCTTTCTACAGCATGTCAGGGTAGATGAACCTCTAACCTGGTAGCCCTTCCCAATACAACCTCATTTTTCACTTAATGTAGTATTTGTAGTCTCTAGTCAATCATCTAATGAAAATAATGAATAAAACCAGATCAACCTCAGACCTCATTGCCACATCTGTCAGGTTGCACCACTGAACTACTCCTCAAGTATTGCTCTCCCAACAACTATGCTTTCAATTCACAGTAGATTCTTTTCTAAACTACATTTTGTCTGCTTTTATGAGTGTATTGTCTGAAACAGTGTAAAACCTGAGACACTAATGTATGCCATCTGCTGTTTTTCTCCTGTCCATGGGAGTTGCTACCCTGTGTTAAAGGTAAATCAGCTTGTTCTGACATGTTATGTTTTTGACAAGACCACCCTGGATGATATTTACCTCCTTATGGTCTTTTAGTAACTTTTTTTTTTCCTCTCGGATGAAAAGTTCCAGGTGTTTTCTAGGAATTGAAGGTAGGATAACTGGCCTACAATTTCCTGGCCAACCAAACTCTGGAATTTCTTGTGTCTTTCACAATTTCTCAGAAAAACAACTTTACTTAATTCAGCCAGTCCTCTAAGTGTGAGTGGTACCAAGACAAGCACATCTATATCGAAGGAGTCATTTGTACACAAGTGATATTTTACAAAAAGTGATAATATACAAAAGAACATAAAACCCGGGTGGAAGAACAGAACAATGTGTAACTCTACACAACTGTAGATTACTTTGTGCTGTCTAGTTAATTTGTACCACAGAATATTTGCAAAACTAATAATGACACAGTTTCTTTGACACACATCCTCAGAGAGACAGACGTTTAATCTTACCTGAAGTTAGGTATTTTTTAGTGCAAATAATTATCCTTACCACAGTCCTCTTAAGCTTTTAGTCAATGGGAGCAAATACTTATGGCACTGGTGATGTGCTTGTGCTTTAGCCATGTACCTTCAGGTCTCTGGAGAAGAGGAGGCTGAGGCCTGCTGACCTGAGCAATTGGTTGATTAGGTAGAGGACAAATCTTCTGTAGGAAAGGACTGAAGGCCATTCTCCTTATTTGCTCCAAACACACACACACATACACACGTCTGTCTGTCTGTATATATATATACTTCTTAATTATGTTTAAAGGATTACTTTTCTCAAACAGGCATGTATATCTTGCTCTCAGCAAATGAGAGGAAGTCCTTACTTTTTATTTCTAAGAGCTTCTGCTTCCATCAAGCCTCCTGTCAGCACAACTGAACAGATTATATGTAAACCTCAGCTTCATAAATCAGAATTATTTTCTTCCACTATGATTCTTTTTACACTTTCAGGTGTTCCTTATTTCATTTTACATGGCTTCAATATCTTTGATGTTTTACTGGGAATTTCCAATTTTAAACATAGACTCAGGTTTAGTCAAATCCCTTGAAAACAGAAATTATAAACAATCACATTATGTTATTTTGGGGGGGTTACTCCCTTTATTCCTCACTTCTCTCAATTTCTTCATATTCAAACAAAAATTGGCCCACATTAATCTCATAATATCATATGTTGTGATCAAAATTTCTACTCGTAACAAAAATGAAATCAAGCAAATTATTCCTAGTGTCTGTTCTGTTATAGATCTTTCATATAGCTCATCTAACATTGTAGGAGTTTGAAATTGATGAAATTTGCCTTTTGCTTCAAATAAGCTTAAAAATATTAATAAATGCATTTGTTACTTACATCATTAAACAGACTATACATTCTATTAATCCAGTCAAGGGAAGATACCTCAAAATCAAATAATACTTGTTCTTCAAATTTACTAACTAGCAATGCAATTGCAGAGCTTCCTTCACTTCAGTCTTAGTCTAACATGAAACATCTCTTTAAAATGTATTCCTGACACCAAAAAAATCTGCTTCATATCAGCACGCTTTTAATAACATTAAGTGAAACCTTATCCATGTTCAACTTCAATGCATTAGAATAAAGAGTAATGCCACTTTTAATTAAACTAGGTATTGCAAAGGATCTGGGCTCTCTTACATTTATCCTTATAATCTTATTTCATATTTTCCCACTGAAGTATGTTTATTAATAGTGCTATAGAGATTTTGGCAGCAGGGCTTCTTAGATCTTCTAATAACCTTTTGAGCCTAAGATTGCTTCCTTTCATACTCAAGCAAATCCTCTACCTTTAAGGAATGTTTCTCTTTATTCAAAGCCCTTCTTTTTTCTTTGACTACCCTTTAATAATTCTTCTGTTAAGTACTGATGAATTGCTTTACTCCACACACAATCTAGAAATAGCCGAAACAGACCACAGACATACCTAGAGAAAAGGCTTCTTTGTATTGTCACAGACAGTTTCCATAAATTCTTTAAAACAGAAAGAATAAAAGCAGATCCAGATGACCTTTTGAACTCTATCTTTTCTCTACTGTTATATCAATTTAGAAGGCAGCTGTAGATGAATAAACATTGGAAAGTGGTCACTCCATCTCTAGTAAAATCGATTTTATACTGTAAAGCCAACCTCTACTATTTACTTTCAACTTTCTGCAAATTTATGTGATGCTTGAGTGATTAGCAGTGAAACTGTTAAAACTACCCCCTACTCACAATTTTAAGTGGATTTTATTATAACCATCCACGTTTTCTCCTCAAAATTCTTTTCTTATTGATACCTTTGCTCACAGTCAAGAATTTGTGTCTCAACTTCTCATCATAGCTAACCACTGCAAATTGTATTTATATATTTAGAGCTAAATTTATCCTGAGTGTAAATTAATTTGTTTAGTACAGATTTGTCCTAAGAATAGAGAGCTTCTCAATTATGTTTGCTTCAATGTAATCATAAAATAATCTCCATAATTTTTAATCTTCTGTAATGTACAATCAAATCATTAAGCATATTTGTAGCAACCACTGAACGTATTGACTTATCACTATCAATTTATCAATTTATATATATTTATTGAACTATAAAAATATTGTTACAAACTCGTCACTTCCTTCCTGCTATAAAAATTCTACATTTAGATTCTATACTCGGACTGTCCACTTCCATTTCCATTGCCCAAACCCAACAAGACCAGTAATGCTCTTCTTCATTTCCCTGCAGTTTTCATGAGCACTGGACAAGTTCTGTCTCAGCACTTCCCTAAACCATGTAAATTCTGCCTCTCCCTGTCTACATGAAAAAGCAATGACAACAGCATAGTCCAGTATGACATCTACCTTCCAGAGGTATGCTCTGTCCCCCCTCTGGGCAATTTATGGCAGGAGGAAAAATAAAAGTAATCACTTCTGTGCTTTAGATAATCCATGATGATACAGTTACAGGAAAGAGGGGACAGAAGAAGGAAGGAAAGGAAGGAAAGGAAGGAAAGGAAGGAAGGAAAGGAAGGAAAGGAAGGAAGGAAGGAAGGAAGGAAGACTAGAAATTGATTCATTATGCGCTAATTCCTAAGCAACAATGAATGCTGGAATGAGTTGAAGATGTCTTCCCATTTCCTTTGGCAGAGGGAATCCTTACATAAATGAGAGGCAGAATAACTGTATCACATCACCCTTTTACCATCATTCCCTGTAATAAGGAAAGGAGCTCCTGAGATGTATTTCCTGGGCAAGCAGAAGGCCCTCTTCTGGGTATCATAGATTACAAAATAATAAATGTTCAAGTGACCTAAATTTATGAACAGCCCAAACCATGCTAGACCACAATGAGTACAATATTCAAAATTCAAAAGCTTTAAGACCACCACCTCTGAACCTGTTAAGAGAGTAAATGTGGTTCTTGGTATTCTTGAAAGCAGTACAGAGAAGGAATGCTTTGTACAGAAGGCAAATTTACAATCAGTTAAGCACTATAATCTCAAAATTAAATTAAAAACTACAATTAACAAAGTCACTAGCAACCTGGTCTTATTTAAAGGCTGTCCCTGCTTTGAGCACTGGTTTGGACTACAAGACATTCAAAGGTCCGTTTCAAAATAAATTGTTCTATCCTTCTATCATTCTATAACCTACACATTTCTATACTAGCATGCATATATATTGTCACTAACTATAGCATAGGAGGATGGTCTCTGGATTTTGAATCCTTATATCTCTATTAAGAAATGGCTCATTCAGCTACTGTTTCACAGTGGCATCATAATTCTTTTTTCCTTTTCTTTCAAACCCAACCATGTCCTGAATCCTGGAAGAACAAGAAAAATGAAGAAAACTTATTTAAAACAAACAAACGAAAAGCCCCAATACAATACAAGAGTGTTGCATGAACCAAAAACTTCTCTCTTTCTGGGGTTTAGAAGTATCACTTTGCTCTGCCCACACAAAAAAACTGAGGAAATTTTCCACTCTCACAAAGTAATTTCTGGGCTCATGTGGCACATCATTTTGGTGTGTATCCTAATGGCTTTCTCATAAAATTTAACATTGAGGTCATGACTTTAGCTAAAGTGAGAGGGACACACTCAGCTTCCAAACAACTGAGTAACTACTCCCTGAAGGAATCACTCCCGGATAATTTCAGAATGAACTCACCTGTTCATCATGTTGTATGTTTCTGAGCCCACCAGATAAGAAGATCCCTGCTTCTGTAGTTGATCTCTTAAGTAAATGCAGATCATTTGGCGTGGGTTTGGTGGTTTTGTTTTTTTAAGTTTTGTAACAAGATATATTAAATAAACAGGATTTCAGAATATAGCTAATTTTAGACCATTAAAAAGTATATTTGTTTTTATGCCAGTAATATAGTCTTATCTTTTACAGGAAATTGGATTCTTGTTCCCTTGAACTTTCTTTACCACTTACTTATTATTTGAAATCCTCATTCTCAGAGTAGCTGTATTACAGCAGAATCTAGAAAGGAACTGATGCACACAGAGGATTTTTAGCTGTTGTTTCTGGGGAGTAAAACAGGAAGGAAAAACATCCTGCAGTGTTTTAAATATGAAAAAGTTTTCAAAGATAAAAATGTAGAGTGCAGAAGTCACAAAAATATTATGTCTGCCACCAGCTGCTCTGATGTCTTAAAACCTTTGGAGCTCTTGGCTTCAGTACTTGAAAAAGCCAGCCCAGTCTCCAAGGTATTTCTGCTAAATACAGAAAGACAATATTACCCCATCTCAGGACACAGAGAGTCAAGGATCAGCTCCTGTTTGAGAAACTGATCTGTTGTGTCATTTTCCAGCTTTTTGTGCCTCTATAAACCTTCCAAACCTTTGTCCTTTTTTACTGTGAGATCATTAGTACCAAGAGAGTAACCTCCTGTTCTTCCCAGTGCCTGTCATAGTAAGGTACTGATTTCAGCAGGGATTTCTAGATACCACTGTATGGTATGACAGCAACACTGATTTGTGAATATGTCCCGTATGTGTAGAAATGTCCCTATCCACCTTTTACCCTACTGCTCTAGTGTCAGTTGAACAAGGTCTGAGCATATAGCAGAGGGTAACGGGGAAAAAATAACTCAGGAAACAAGAGTGTGCATAAAATATACCCCAGAAGTCATAGCATGTTGTAGGAAGGGAGAATTAAGAGCCTGAGTTCAATTTAGGAGATGATTAAAGAAGCAACAGAGGAATGTAAGAGTGAATGGATGCAAAAATAAAATCCTGGAAGATAGGTGACTATTTGCAGCAAATTAGAATGATGACTTGCCCTTCACATACCATTGACAAATGCCAAGACCATTTGCTATGAAAAGTAGCATTCACTAGGAAAAGAGATTTTGTTTGATCTGGGTAGTCATAATGTGTAAGTAAGAAATATTAGAAGAGCTTTTGATGGTGGGAGAAATCTCTAGGAAGGAAAAAAAAACATGGCTGTTTTTCCAGATTCTCGTCTTATGTGTTTTATATTCCGTGTGAAACAATGAACATGCAAATTTGATTATTCATACGACAGTCAAGTGGATTTAACAGTAACATGACACTAACATTAGAGTCTTAAAACCTTTAATGAGTGACTTCAGAGTATAGTAGGCCTGTGAATTAATGAGTCACTCTTACTTTTAATTTCTACATTGCAGGTAGCTGAGAACAATTTCTATAAATTACTGATATCTTGTCAGCCTGTCAGGACTTGTCTACATGGGAAATTAGTTCTCAGGAAGTCCAGATGATAATTTACTGGAAACCAGCTACACTGAGCTAATCTCTGTACTTCTGCCTGGGTACTCATGCAGTATGGAACATGCAAAGTATCTGTGCTTTCAAAGAAGCATGAAGTAATTCACATCATACTATGGTAGTTTAGAAGATGGAAATGAAGAGATGCACCAAACCAGCCAGAAAGAGTGAGATACAGGCTGGAAAACATAAGCAATTGTTTTAAAGATAGATGGCATCTATCTACTAGAAAAGCTTTTTAGCTTGGCCATAACCTGCACTGTCATCTCTGTTTAACATTTTTGTTTCTAGTTTTTTTGTTTCTGCCATGAGAAAACAAATTAAGGACACCTATGGATTAAAATTTGTATATAAATTCATAATGCAGACTTAGGATCCAAGTCATGTTTTAACTCAGTGAAAACACTGTGGTTTTGATGTCCTGTGCCTTTGATACTTGGGAAATGAGGTTCAGCAGTCAAGGAATGGAGACACTTTCACTGTTTGAAAAAAAAAAAAAAAGGTAGAAACTGCAAATTGAGAATAACACATAAGCAATTGGAAGAATCTAAATGACAAATACAGAGATGAAAATGCAAACATGAGATCTACTCAGCTCTTTTATAAAATCCTGTATAGAAGGAATTTATTTTATAGTATACTGTTACATGCATAGTTTTATATTGGTTAATAGAAAATTGCGCTATTTAGTTTCAAGACTATCAGAATTCTTGACACATAAACAACAGATCATTGCAAAAGTATATATAAGCCTTCATCTGTTGCGTATTTTGAACATGTATTCAATCCTCTACGCAGATAGCAATACTATATACTTCATTGCATATCATACCTGGCTACATGCAGAAATAAACTAGACTGGAAACTGAGACATGTTGCTACATCAGGCAGAAACATAAAGTTTGTAAAGAAATCTAAAATAATTTTTGACTAAATATTATTTTTAAAATTGGGATGGGACAGCAACTGAAATTTCTATCTCATTTAAAATATTTAGTGTCCTTTAAAATAGAATTACATATTATAAGTGAAGGGTTTTGTTCCAGGAGTTGAAATTGAAAAAACGTTGTTTAATAAAATAAAAAATCAGAAAGTATTCTTAAGTTCATCATCCACTAAAAATGTTTATTTGGCATTTTCATGGTAAATGCCATCTATTTTCATAGATTCCTACATAGTGGGTGTATGTTTGCACACAGGAAAAAAAGCAAACCTGTTACATAAACTTATAAATGTTGCTTGGGATGCTATTAGTACGAATACTTCAGGTAATGCATCTCCAATGCATTATTCCTAAATAATTCTAAATTATGGCTGAAAAGACATCCTGGACATTTGAGATCAAAGACCTAGGAGTCATAATGGAGCTTTCAGAAATTGTAGTGGGATTTAAGTGAGATATACCTGCCAAGGCTCATGGATTTTTACATGAGGCTGGCTATGCCTCCAGCATCAGGCATGCCACTGAAACAAATGTGTGGCTTTCATGTGATAAGAAACAGTACGTTATTTGGAAATAATTACTTACTTTATCTCCTTATTTTTCTTTTGTCAATAGCTTAGCAAACACAGAAATTAGACTAAGAGAACAAAACACGTTTCTTTTCCAAAAATGTGGACCAGTGGTATAAGTAACTATTGTTGGTTGTTTTGGTTTTATTTTCAATTATTCAATGTTGCCTAAAAAAGATGTAAGAATACTGTATTACACTTCTGTTGTATAGAATTTTTTTTATTATAGAAATATTGTATAGAGTTGTTCCTAAATTGTATAGAATAGCTTTTCTATTGCAGTCTGCTTTAGTCCTGTAGACACTGGAAAGAAAATATATTATTTTAGTCTGTATTATTATTGTGTTCCTTTAGAGGCATTTGTCTGCATTTACAATGTCTTATTTGCCTGGAAGTTGTTCTAAAGCACATAGTGAAATAAGTATTTTTAGAGGGAAACAGTGGAAACTATTATCTATATATGTATGTGTAAATTTGTGTGTACACAGTGCTTCTAAAATTACAGTAAATAGCATATTTGTGACTAGAATTTGGATTCTGGGTACTGATGTGTATTCAAACCATACTAGATAGATTCTCTTTTACCTAAGTGTAGAATATTCCCATTTTTTTAACTCTGTGAGGCTTTCTAGCCCATGTACTTTTAGGCTGATTTTTGCTCTGAAGCCCTGAGGTCTGTATCTCATCTGAAAATCATTTGACTCTCTCTAGTGGAATCATATTATCTGTATAAATACTGAATGCAATTCAAAGCCTGTAATGCTTCTGGCCACCGTGATTTAAAATCATAACACAATTAATGAGAAAGTTACTAATTTTCTTTGAAATCATTGATCAGCCGGGTATTCTTTGAGTGTGGTGGGTTATATATAGATACAGTAAGTTTCTTTTTTTTAATTTTTTTTAATTCAAATGGCAATATTTTGGTGGTAATTGTACTCTGTGTAGTTTGTTAATGAATTTCTTTACTTACTTTTGATATGTTAATTTTACTTCAGGGTACTTTCATCTGTTCAGAATTTTATTCATTATTTATTTTTACATAGTAGCATTGGTAAAATTAAATTAATTAAATCTTATGATTCTTATAATAAATTCAAAGTTTTACAATAGGAATAGGAAACACATAGCAGTAAAATATAACAATAGACTAGGAGAGTTAAAATTAAACTGAAAGTACATTGTTCCTTAGTGACTAATCTGCTAAATCTTTAATGTTTTCTTCCAGGCAGCTTGGTTAAAACTTAACCTATTAAACAGAAGTGTCCTTCAGAAACTTAAAATTAGATAGGCTAATAATGTTATTATTACATTTATTTCTTTCAGTTGCTGTGTTTGAAGTTCCATTTATGTCTAGAATAGAATCTAAGATAAGAATGCAAAGATCAACAATTGATAGATTTACAATTTTCAATAATAATTGATTGGGAATGAGGAATACAAATAGAGCTATGCTGCTGTTAAATACTACCACTATGTTAATAAAATTGATCACAACTTTACAGCTTCCAATTCCATTCTATAATTAAACATTTTGAGACACATGCTCACTCTTTCTCAGTGGGCACAGAGGTGGGAAAAAAAAATGCAGAGAAGGGAAAAAATTACTTTGTTTTGATTTGATTTCTTAGCTAAATCAATGCTTCAATCAGTGCAGGAATGTGGAGTTTCGGGACCAGCTGAAGAAATGCCACATTGGGCCTCTATCTGTTAGAGACCCTGCTGCAGTAAGTTATGTTATAAGGATTTCTCCCCATTACACTTGGTTCAGCAATCAGTGTTCTGGTGCCTGCAAATGGGTAAAAGCTTTTGTGTAAGGCCAAGGTGTTGCCTGAAACCAAGGAAAAACTTTTGGGACAATATTAATCTGGGCAAAGTAGAGAGTAGTTCTTTACTGAAAGCTTTTGCGTGTAAAAAGTATATAGATGCGTGCGTCCAGTATAGAGGTCTTACAAATTTATAACAGTACTTCATTACCATAACTAATCGTTACACTGACCTGTTGGAGCACCCCTAAGAGTCCTGGGTCTTCTATCTTATTTTGACTACGGTATGTCTTGCTATTCTAGTCCTGGTGCATGTGTCCCAAACATGATGTTCTGTATGTTATCTCACCCTTAAGACAGAAATTCAGGAACATTGCACAAAGTTAAAAAGTGTTAGCTGCTACCTCAAATGTGAGAAACTATACAACTATATAAAATCTACAAATATATAAAATCCTAAGGTATTAAAGGTATGGCTATGTGATCTCCTGAACAGAAGGGCGGTGTCTAAGTGGCTTTATCAGCATAAAACCATGTCTATGCCTTCTCCTGCAAACCGGAGTAGCTCATGCAGTTACTGAATCAAGTAGCAGCACCATGGCTCTGCTAGTATGGTGCTGTGCCTGAATGGGTAAACCCTATCCCTAAACCCTACTTGCTACCAGAGCTGAACTGGGTTCGTACAAATCTTCAGACCAGTATAGTCAGAACAAATTTGCGTCTCCCTAAAAATGATCTGATAGATATATCTTTAATTTTACTGCAAGGTTTTGGCTGTAGGAGTTCTGGAGATTAAAACATTGCAACAAAATAAGGTGTACTCTTCTGTACTAGCTGAATATACTGGAACAGATGTGTGACACTGTTGGTAGCACTTGAGTTCAAATCTAGTTTTATGATGGTAGATGTTATTTTTAGTGGCTATGTCTGGTTTCATTTGAGACTTGACTGTGTAAGCTCATTCTAGAAGCCTCAGTTAGCTAGTTGATAGTAAAAATTATGTTTTTCTCTCCTCAATTTTGACTACAGGGCATGATGTTCCAAGGAAGAATGCATGTCTACATTGTTTGAAATCAATAATTCTTGTCAAAATCATAACTGGTATATTTTAGTTACTATTGTAACAACTAAAAGTAATATCTATTAAAGAGGGGTTAATGTCTCTTTTAAATTAATACCACGATAAACTTGAAAACTAGATGTTTGATATCAAAAGTATGCTTGAAACTCTGAATAATAGTGATATATGGATAAATGTTGCAAATGTGAACTCTGTAAGAACAAATAGTACCAGGTTTTGAAAAGAAAGACAATTTCACTGAGTTGAGAAGACTTCAGTGGTTGTGTATATACAGAATTGCATAATATGCTGAGTTGGATGGGACCCACAGGGATCATCAAGTCCAACTCTTAGCCCTGCACAGGACCATCCCTTGAGAGTATCATCCAAACACTTCTTGAACTCTGTCAGACTTGGTGCTGTGACCACTTCCATGGGGAGCCTGTTCCAGTGCCCAACCACCCTTTGGGTGAAGAACCTTTTTCTAATATTCAACCTAAACCTCTTCTAACACAACTTCAGGCCATTCCCTCAGGTCCTGTCACTGATCATCCCAGAAAAGAGATCAGTACCTGCCCTTCCTCTTCCCCTCATGAGGAAGTTGTAACTGCAGTGAGGTCTCCCCTCAGTCTCCCCTTCTCCAGGCTGAACACGCCAGGTGACCTCAGCTGCTATACATGTATGTATAATGTGAAATGGAGTTCTGATGATTTGATGGTAGATTTTAATTTTTCATTTTGAAATTATTTTCTCTAATGATTTTTTTTTTTATTTCTGTAGGTTATATTTTATGTTTTTGATACAATATGCTATATTTCCAACTTAAATAAGAGCTTTTAGTCACCTGTAATGATCCAATGCATCCAATTTTCTTCTTGGAAAATGGGAATTTTCAATTTCAAATACTTTCCTTACAGGAAAATATAAGAAATAAAGATACTTTTTAAACTGCAATTTTAATTCTCTATGCCATTATCTATTTCCATTTGTAATGGCCATTGCTTCCAGCAGAAAAACTGTTTTGATGCCTCCTACAAAAGGTGATAGTGGCTATCTGATCCCAAAATAAAATGTTGTGCTTGATTTCATCACAAAATGTTGTGATTGCATTATCCTCAGAAAAGAAAAAAAAAAAAAAAAGGACATAAAACAAAACAACAACAAAAACCAAACCAAAAAATATCAAACCAAAACTAAACAGGGTGCAGTCCTATACAATATCAAGTGCAAGCAGTAAAGGTTTTTCCCCCCTTCTCCCTACACTAAATTAGGTCTGTGGTACTGTTGTAGTTGGAATCACTTCAGGAATTATCTGTTCCAGTCCTTTTCTCAGTGACAGACACAAAGCAGACAGCAAGCCACCTGCCCACAGTACCCAGTATGTGCTCATGTTAGGATGACTGTTCACTATGAGATGTCCAGCAGTCCCCCTGTGTAACTCAGCAGAGTCTCGCTTCTCATGGTCACCCTCTGCATGACAAGGTAAACAGATATATCCAGTGTCTAGAAAAAGATGCCTTTGAATTAGAGTCATACACGTCTTTGATTAAAAATGTCTTCTCTGCAATTATAGAAGACAAGACTGGTGACATCTGATTACAATCTCTGATTTTGATGTGGTCTGATAGCATTAGCCTCTTCTGTGTTCTTAAGAAGACTCTATTATGAGACATAATCTGATTCAGAAAGCTATCATGATTTTATACAGTAATTTTAGATCCCATTGGATACAGTAAATAAACAGACCTCTGGTGTCAGCTTTTAACAGTTCTCTGATTTTGGTTCTTGAGGCTTCTTACAATTTTTAAACTTGATGTCCTGTGTTGTTTTCAAATGCTGCAAAAACACTTATTCGTTTCTCTGAAATTATCTTATATGTGGGTTATAAAGCAAGAGATAAAAGGACCATCTGACTCAGTAGCCATCCTTTGGTGCCAGAATTCCCTTTAAATTATATTAGGAAAATATGGATACTAAAATCTGGTCTGGTGTTGAAGAATCCTAAAGACTTCTTTTTCTTGTCATATACTTGAAATTAGCTTGGTTTGGTTTGTTTTTATTATTTATTTTAAAAACAGGAAAAACTTTGGTCTAAATCAAATATCTCAAGTATTTTCATAAGTCTCCTGTAGGAAGAAGTCTAAGTTACAGTGAGACATAAATAAAATGATAAAAGAGTCAGGATTTTGAATTTACGTAAAGTAGCAACCCTAGATGAGACCTGGTCTCAAAGTGCTGGAGGAGAGTACTAGAACCAGCTCTCCAGAGATGAATTTTCAACACCTTTGGCTCACAAATTACTGTTAAATTAGACTGCCGATCCTTGAGGCAAATGCAAATTACATTAGGAGTATTAAAGACAGGAAAATTATACCTTTTAAAAAATAATTCTGTACACACAGCCTTAGGTTATTACCATGTGGCACATTGACTTGATCTATAAATCTATGCCAAAAGAGCAAACTGGTTTCTGTGTATATTCAGGGAACTGATGGGAAGCTAATGTCATGTAATGTTATAATCAAGCTCTGTAAGAAAAACTGAGGATAAATGACTAAAGATTGAACATCTTGTGAGAGTTTAAGCTCATTGCTTCACAAAGATGAGTAAACTAGATCATTGCCTAGGAGGTCTTCATCAGTCAAGATAGGAGCTGATCAGATTGCATTTGTTTCCAGAACTACTCAAATTCAGCAATTACCCCAGATTCTTGCTAAGGCATTCAGAAGAAACTCGGCTTTATTTGCTGCTGTGAAAAGGAGAAATCTCTCACTAATTGACCATATTTGCAGTTTTCATAATAAGAAAAACACTTCTAAAATCCTCCAAATATAATTTCCTACTTAAAACAATATTCTCTTTTTCTACAGTTTATAGAATGAATTCATATCATCAATTGGGGTAGCCATTTGGAGAGGAGAAAATTAAGTGAGCACTCAGAACATGAAAAACTTTTTTTTAAAAACAGTGGCCCATTGCCACAAAGTGAATGATCCTTGGTAGTGTATGATATTCAGGAGAATTAAGTGAATTATCTTTAGTTGTTACACTTTAAATATATATCTGAGGAAGAATTCAGGGATCATCATGCTGTATTTCATATAACTCCATATACTACACAAAGGAAGTTCCAACTTAAATCTGATGTAGCATTTTTGATAACTTCTGTGGTAAAAACATTTTACTTCCAATCTCTAACCTGATAGGTGTATAACCAATAAAACAGTAAGAAATAACATAACATCCTTATTCTAGTGCCTACTGTCTTCATAAGATAAGCCTCATCTTTATATAAACTTATTGAAGAAGTGACATATTGAGATATGTACCAGAGAGATGGTTAAAGTTTCACCAATATAAGACAGTCAGTGAACCAATAAATGCTATCATATTGCATATCTTTCCTTTGACAGTTCCAGCTCTTGGTAGCAATGCCTTGTTAAGCAACAGGAAAGTATGTGGGTTATGGTAGTTTTGCCTGGGGTAGAGATAATTTTCTTCACAGTGGCTAGTATGGGGCTGTATTTTGGATTTGTGCTGAACACAGGGTTGAGAATATAGAGATTTTTGGTTTTATTGCTGAGCAGGATTTACACAGAGCTAAGGCCGTTTCTGCTTTTCACAATGCCATGCTGGCAAGGGAAGTTGGGTGTGCATGGAAAGTTGGGAGGAGACACGGCATGGGAAAGCTAACCCAAACTGACCAAAGGGATATTCCATACCATATGACATCATGTCCAGTATCTAAAAGTTGGGGGGGGCG
>VXBX01001542.1:19068-51244 GCA_013400415.1 Scytalopus superciliaris
CCAGATGCCCTACTGTGAGAAGCAGTGAATTAATTCCTTGTTTTGCTCATGCGTGTGACTTTTGCTTTCCCTCTTGAATTGTCTTCATCTCAAACCATGAGTTTTCTGCCTTTTGCCCTTCCAGTTCTCTCCCTGATTCTGCTGGTGGGGGAGTGAGTGGATGCCTGGGGCTTGGCTGCTGGCTGGGGTCAAACCACGACATGAGTATAGGGTCATCTCTGTGAAAAATTACTCATGTTAAAAAGTCTAACCAGCCATCAGAAGTAATCTGAACATATATATACAAGAATGGATATTTGTTGAGTTGTCAGGATAGAATCTTTGACAAAATAAATTGTTCTTTTTGCATGAAGGACCAGCAAATATCTATGCTGTATACTAGGTAGACAAATCTTGAAGATCATTCACAGTCACAAATCACCAATAATACCTGGGATTTCTGGGTTCACAGGATCACAGAATCATTTAGGTTGGAAAAGACCTCTGAGATCACTGACTCCAACCTGATAAGCACATTGTCAACTAAACCATCGCACTAAGTGCCACATTCAGTCATTTCTTGAACACGTCTACGGATAGTGAGTCCACCACCTCCATGGGCAATCCATTCTCATGTTTAACAACCCTTTCTGTGAAGAAATTCCTCCTGAGGTCCAGCCTGAACCTGCTATGGTGCAGGTTGAGGCTATGACATAAAGCTGTACATGAAGGTGTAGTTCTAACTAAAAAACAAACAAACAAACAAACAAACAAACAAACAAACAAAAACAAAAATAAAAAACAAAAAAACCACATTACTTTTGTGGTTGGTTTGTCAGATGTTTTTTCTCTGAACATATGAGATACAAGTTTTCATTTGATGAGATCTAGTCAACAGCAAAGGTGGAGCTAGCACCGAGGGAACTAGAAGCTCAGACCTGCATCTCCAGCTGTTTAACCACAAGTATATTTCTACAGACTGTGTTCCTGCCTATTGAAGTGAACTAACTTATGGATGCTCTGTCACAGCTAGAGCTGGTTAAAAGCTACATTTCTTGACAGCAAGAACTTGGGAAATATTTATCATTCTGGTCTGAGACAGCTGATATGTTTGAGGTTGGCTGGGGGGACAGCTGAGCAAAAAGAATATTCAGACATCTTTTAACTGCTTTGGTTTTGGTGTTTCGTATTGGTCCCAGGCACCCCATGGATTTCTGTGTGAGAGTACTCACTAAAGAGCTGATGCTGCTTTTGTTTCTGTCTCTGTGGACAAGTTGTCACCACATTGCACAACAGTTTACAAAGGCATCACACCTCTTCTGTGCCCTTGCAGGGCAGGCAGAGAGTAATCTCACTTTCTCAGTCCTTCTCAATCTTAGGATCTCCTATGACAAAGAAAAACTGTGTTCAAGCACTGGTAGAGGGCTAACGCTGACTAATCATCCCTTTCACTTACAGAAAAAAAGCTTTTACTGCCTGTCTGATTGCAGAGTGATTTTGGAATCTTACAAACATTTTATTTTAACTTCTGGTAGGAGATTTGGATTTATGCTAGACCCGAAAGTGCTCTGATGAGTTTTTTTTATGGAATGATACAGATACTTTACTTTTCTAAGTTACAAGCTGAGCTTCTGTGCTCTGTCTGTGTACTCCTAAACATGCTAGGGGAGATATGTTACTATGATGGCTGATTGGATAACTACAACTTATAACAGGTCTTACAAATTTAGAAATGTCTGTAAATGAACTAAAAACTGTACTACAGAATAATGCCACATGTAATGCACCGATAATTAAACCCCTTTGACAATTACATCATACATTATCAGGATTAGCCAGATCCATTACTCATCACTGGTGCCTTGAACAAAACAAAGCTGGTACACTAGGGACTGTCAGCTGAGCAGATGCTCCTATGGAAGAAAGCAGCCAAGCACTGTTTATGTAATACGAGCAGCAGCATGCTGGAGAAAGATATTGCTTCAGCTTACACAGTGTTCCTGGAGTTTAGAAACTAGAAAAGGCAAAAATCTGAAAGCACCATATTGACTATACCCTATTTGAATACCAATTTATTTGCATATTCTGCTTCTCTGCTATAATTATGCTTTGATGAAACTCTTTTTTATGTATATAAAGTACACAGCTTTGCCTTTCTTCTGTTTATAAAAATTAAAGACAATAATCCACAGAACACTGAAGGGAAAAAAAAAAGTGTTATTATAAAGGAATACTATGTTAATTGCAGGAGTTTGTATTAAAGACTGGAGTTAAAAATAAAATGTATAGAGACATTTTTACTAGCACATTAATGTTGGGGTGCTTTTTTGGTGGTGATGATGTGAGGTTTTTGGGGGGTTGTTGGTTTTTTGATGAGGTTTTTTTTGGTTTGTGTGTGTATGTATTTGGGGGGGGGGCGGGCGTTGTTTTGCTTTGGAGTTTTTTTGTTTGTTCCATTTAATTTAATTTTTTGTGTTTTTTTTGTTTAGTTGACAGAACAAAAATTCCAAAAAGGAGCTTTCTGAGGACAGAAGATTTCTTTCCTCACCTGGTTCTCACTATCAGTTTCTTGTCCATGTAAAGACGTGCAAGGCAAAAGTCTGTGTGTAATTAGAATCTCCTGTTTTCATAGTGTTTAACACAGGTTGAAACTGCCCTAACAGGTTTTCATTTTCTGAAACAAAATATTTTATCTGAATACTTGGTGAGGACTGTGATAAAGCATATAAGTCAGAGGAACCTGATCCAACTAAGGAGTGTTCTTCATGGGCTAGCAGCAGTTAAACATCCACATTTGAGAGATGACATCTTATTCTGTCCCAGAATGATGAGACTGCGGTTCTCTTCATACAGTAATTAAGGGTTCCGTATGAAGTATGTGAGCAGTGAGGGTGTCCCATTTTTCCTTCTTTTTTTTTTCCTATAAGGCAGTTTTCAGGTAACCATATTTTTTAAGGCTTCAGCGAAATTCCAGTAATTGCTAACTAGTAAATACTGAAAAGCTGGAGGGAAGTCTTGGTATATACTGAGTTCTGTCAGTCAGGTGCAAGCTTAGGAAATCGGGATTTATCTACGGAAACATTGCACACCAGGAGATTTAGGATACATTCCTTCTTAAAATCTGCAAAATATCTCAATCGGCACCTTTTCAATAAAGGTATGTCCAGCCCTATAATGCATGAATCTTTCCATTACGATGTTTTTGTTCCTTTTAAAATTGTATTCCTTTGTTTATTATGGTATAGTGATCCGTGGTCATTGCCACTAATATGTGCCCTAGGACTCACATAAAAAATGAGTATGTCTGAGTAGCCTGGCATGTAAGCATCAGTTGGTGATTTGTGTCGGTTTAAAGCCTCTATGTCCTGTGCCAGAATAGGGTCAGGAAAATCTCAGATGCTGCAATTCTCAGCCTGGGGTTTTTAACAGAAAGCCATATTAATCTGTAGGTTTAAGTGACATACTGTGAACTATGTTAGGGGGAGTGTGGTTTCATATTTAATTTCATATCCACTTCTGTGGGGATGATAATCACTGATAGAAAAATGGGGTAAAGAAGTGGGCAGAGTTTTGCCATTAATCATTGTGATTTGACAAGTAGTTGCATTTATAAAACCTCATATCTTCTATTATTGAAATATATTTTCCAGTCATCTACAGGCTCACAGTTATTATGAAGCTTTCTCCCTGTTTAGAGATGAAGTCATCATGAAAAGGTAAAGGTAAGGAAGGCACATGGAAAATTATCAAATACTCAAGTAAGTATGTAATATTTTGTATTAATGATTGCAGAGTCTTTACTAAGTTTATTACCAGATGCAGTATTATACAAGCATGCTCATGCTGCTTTTCTTTAAACAATCTATTAACACTGGTTGAGTAATACAAAGGAAAGAAAATAATTTTGTCACTCCATAATGAGTTATCTGTTCATTCTTTTTTTTGTGGACATTCTGAATATACTAATTTGGGCTGTGAAATATTCATAGATTCCCAGGATTATAAACACGTATGATCTGATCAAGTATGAATGCTCATAGTCAGAGGTTTATAATTCATCTTTTGTTATTTAGCTTTCTTTTGCTTAGCTAAAGTCACCTGATATTAATTTGTTTCACATATAAGTTGTGCTCTCTATCCATTTTGGTTTCTGGATACTTGCCTGGGAATTAGTTACATTAAATGTTGCAAAAGATCCTGCTGTACACCAAGATTGACCCGCTATCTCATGCCCTTTTTTCTTTTCATAGTGAGAAAATGCAAATACAGTGACTGTAGAGGGATCATCTGTTAGGTGCTTTAGGTATAACTTTAGATGATCAGTTGACAACCACAGGCCTGAATAAGAAAGGAGAACAGCACAAAAATGATCTTTGTTTTAAGGGTTGAACATACTGGGGAAATGAATAGCAGACTAATTTCATCTGTTTTAAGCAGGGCATGACATTCAAGTTGGATACTTACACTTCAAATAGTCACTGGTGAAAGGAAAGTCTCTGCAAAGAATGATTCTGCCTTTCTAGTGTGGGTATCCAAAGAGCAAGAACAAACCACTTTCCTGTATGTGGCTTTCTCACTTCACTGGCCAGAGATAACTCTGGATGATGAAATTAAACCAGACAAATAACTTTCAAACAAATGCTGTTAGGTGAGGTGAATCCCATCTGCAAATTCTTGTATGGTTACAGAAAGACAACACAAAAGAAATCAGGAACACTTCTGAATGGTTGCTGACAGACATGTTGGATGGGATTTCAGTTAAAGCCTGATTTAAAAAAATAAAAGAGTATTTAAAGCAGGAGAAAGTAGTTACTATTGCATAGCTGGATGCAAGTTGATATGCTCGAGGATTGGCCATTTCTACATTGAACAGAGCTGAGGAGATGTAAGGCTGTGGTTGGCTACCCTCTTAATGACAAACTTTCAAGAATTTTGTCTTTGAAACCCATTTTGTCTTCTGAATCCCATTTTACAAATAAGGATACTGAGGCATGAAGCAATTCTGGCATTCAGGAATATTATTTATGAGACTGCTCTTAAATTTGAAGACCACTGCTTTGCAGAATTAGGAATGGATATTCACTGAATGCAGAATATAAATTAAAGCGCAGCCTTGCTGCTGAGAAGCTGGCTGCCCTGAGTTCCCTGGCTTGCTCTGAGAAGTGGCACATGACACCTCTTGTGTGCCAAGGGCAGCCTGCAAGCTGAGGGCTGTCTAGAGCAGTAATACACTCTTCCCTTGCTTCTTCAGCTTGTTCTTTCTCTTCCTCTGTGATTTCCAGCTTGATAGAAAGCAGGTTTTTTAAAAGGTAAATATAGTTCACATCGAAGTTAAATTTCTTAAGGCATCTTTCCGTTCAAGTATGACTGCTGTGCTGTGTATTCACAGGCAGCATGAGTTTATAGTCTCATTACTTCGCACAAGCTAGGAATAAAGTAGTAAGTTTAGCCAATAGTTGTGGGAAGAAATGCAGTTTGAACTCTTGCTGTGGTGGCATCTCCTGAGGAAAAACTCAAACATTATATTTCTGGGAAGAACAAAGAAAGCATTCCCCTGGCTGTTGGAGACAATCCCATGCCAATGTGGGGCAGCAAACAGCACCAGCCAGCTGCAAAAAGGGGTCTCAGCACCAGCACGACTCTCTGAGAGAGTCTCACAGTGCTCAGCACCTCACCTCGCGTCTGGCTGTGCTTACGAGACACAGTCAAGCCCAATTAAAAACATGACTGGAGGGTGTTGCCAGAAAGAGCAGTTTAGTGCCTGCAATTAAACCGGTTGCTAATTATGTGGTAGGATTTCTCCGTTTTTGTTTTTTTTTTTCTCTTCTCTCCCAGTGGATAATTTGCTTCACAGAATGCAGTCTGTGTGCACGCTTTGTGTGCTTCTGTGCCTGCACAGGGAAAATACTGCTCTAAAAATACTTTTGTTTTTCATTCCCTATTTCTTATCCCTCTTTGCTTATCATAGTTCTCAAACTGTAAGAAATACTTGTTTAACATCTCTATCACAACTCAAACTTATCCCAACATTGCTCATAAAATTTTTACTCTCCTGCACCAAGGCTGCTTTAGTTTCCTGGTGCTCATCTGTGGAGGTCACTGAGGGCCTCAGTCATTTAGCTCTATGTTAATCTTGCATCATTCAGCAGACTCTGGACTGTTATGGATAATTTTCTTTTTATTGTTGTTCTTTAATTAAACAGAAAATGATAAATTGTTTATGTCTATTGTGCACCCTACAAGTACTCGCTTCCTGGTTCATTACCGTTATTATATGACATACGAAAAGAATGGAATGGGGTAGATTAATGGAGCTACATGCTGATCACAGTTTTGCTCAGAAACCTCAGATATCTGCAATTTGACAGCTATTTAGAGAGTGCTATCTGGCCTGATCAGGTGTTTCAGAGCTGTGAAAAAAAACCCAGTGGCTTCTTTCATATAAAAACACACTTTCCAAAATTATGCATTAATTATTGACCATTGCTGTGCAAAATATAACAAATTAAAAGACCTACTTAAGTCCACTAATGTGAAAAGGATAATAAGATACAGGATGAGATCTTTAGACAAAAGAAAAGCAACACAGCCTTCTACAAAGCACATTAAGCATTAGTCAGAAAGACTGTAAGCCGCCAAACAAAATTCTGCTTCCTCTGATCTAGGAAGACTGTGGGGAGCAGTAGTGATTGCTGTACCTTTGGGGCTCTTTGAAGGTGCTTTTCACAGTCAGAAAACCCAGCTGTGTCCACTTACCCACCAAAAGGTCTACTTTTGACTTTTTCCTTTCACTCTTACCAAGCATCCACTCAGCCTTTTTTTCTGTGAATGGATGAACTCCTGTTGCTCTCACATATGCTATTTAATTGAATACTAGGGATGTGAGTTTCCATCACAACGGATGGATCTGTCAATGCGAAGAATATATAAAGTGTTGCTGTCTCACCAAAATTTGGTCATACTTGTTTCATCCTTGTGCGAATAAAGCAGAAAAAGCCAAAAAGTTACAAAATTAAGATTTTTGACAAGGATTCATGTATATGTGCAATGGTACATATTTTCTAACATGGTCAGTGACCTGCTTTTTTTTCCTCCTGTGTTTTCTATACGTATTTCCATCATTAATGTGTCCCTGTTTCAGGGCCTGCCAGTGGCAAATCCAAATGGTCCATTAACTGTGAAGTCAGTTGTCAGTTCTCTCCTGCCTCTAGTTTTGCACACTTCTAAGTGATTTGCTTCATTGATTGTACAGTGATTCTGCACTGCAGACATAAACCTTGGGTCACATATCTTGAGGCTAGTTCAAGCTATACAGAATTTTCTGTCAGAGAAGTTGGCATATTTTTTCAATACACGCAAGTTGGTAACGTACACCTGAAGACAATTTGCTGCAATAGCAAATGTCTAGATTACAGTTTAAACTGCAATGGGCAAAATAAAGATCAGGATTATGCTGAAGGGAATATACATTCAAACATATTTTTTTGAGTTTAAAGGACCATGATTTGTTGGATAGGCATGTGATTTTGTTGTGCAACTGGAAGATATAATATGGTGTATTTGGTTAACTTTACTGTTACTTAATGTTTCTGGGAATGATGAGAACAAAATTTTTGTTCCTTCTGTTGTCATTGCAGATCTTCTCTACACAGTTCCATGGTGTTGATTGTTTCTAATGTTTAAAGTAGCTCATTTGGGAGCACTAACCCATTGTTACACTCCGGTCTAGAAGCTCCAAGCTTTCCCAGACATTCTTTTTTATCTTCATGCTTCAAGAGATTTTGCCCACATGAACTCTTGTAAAGACATTGAATTCACATCCAGAGAAAAACTACACATTTTTCTCTAAGAGATTTCTTTCAATTTGGTGAGAAAGTAGGCGTTTTGGCAAAAAGGGTTTTACAGAAATAACATGCAACTTTACAGGAGCGCTACAACAGATTACTGATACTAGCAAGCATTGCTATAGTAGGGAACTTTTGTTACACCTAGCAAGCACAAACTCCATGCAACTTACGTGAAATGCTTGCAACTTCAGTCAAATATAGAAAATAGGTGTTTGCTACCCACAAGAAGAAGAAGGGAATTAAGGAAAAGAGATTAAGCAAAGAAAGAATAGAGAGAGAGAGAAGAGAAAACTAGAATTACCACTTACACCACATGTTGATGACTCTAGGAGGGCAGGCCAGGGCAAGGTGGACACCTCACGTGTGCCCCTTTATCTACTGTGGCCACGCCCCTGGGCGGGACCATCAGCTCAACGACCACTCACTGTGCCCCCTCGGTAGAGTGATAGGTGGCACAGCCAATCACAGGCTCCGGAGGGGGGGGAGGAGGGCAGTTTGCCAGGCAGCCCTCATTGATTGACAGCTGCTCCCCGTGCCCTCACGCCATGGCTGCCAGCCCTGCGGGTGCCCTGGTGGACATAGTTCCTTGAGCTTACTGATTTCGTGCTGCTTTAAAACTTATTGTCTTTCCACGTATTCTAAAAGTACATCTGTATAGATAGGATGGGTTTCTTTTTTCTTTGTTTTTCGCGAAAATGGTTTATAAGGTTGTTGCACACACTCCCCTAATGCATCAGGGAAGAGACTGAAATTTTTACCAGTGAAAAATGATTCCTATATACACTTTGATGCTTCAATCCATTATTTTAGTGTCAATTTGGTTCAGTCTAAGCCACTGTTTTCTTGATTACTTCAAGCTTGTAAATTACTCCATGCCTGAGATCCACTGCAAGAGAACAAAAAGATAAAGATGCCAAGGACAGAACTCAGTTATGGCACAAGAAGCAGGCAGTGAGATTTTCTCTCTGGTATGGCTAACAGAGGTACTTTTGCAGTAATTAGATCAGGATTTGGTATTACTTAGACTGCCTGTAAATCAGTGTGTATTGACTTGTTTTCTGAAAATATTTCAACTTTAAAATAAAATACTGAACTTTAAGTGTTTTGATCTTTTCCCAATATGTCTGGAAAAACTTTGAAAAGCTGAATGATTTTTTTAATTATAGCTTTCGTGCTAAGTACTGAGGAGATAGGTATTATAGGGAAAATATCCACATTAAAATAAAGAAAGAGAAATGCTTTTATCCTATCAGTTATTTTTACTTCACTTCCCAGTGCTTGTGTAAACACAAAGAAATAAACAATCTCTTTCACTTTTAATTAGAAAATCTAAATAGTAGTAGTAGTAGTAGTAGTAGTAGTACGTATACAACAGCAGCAGTGGCAGCTTGTTTAGACTTTTGGGTTTTTACTCCTCATGTTCATTTCTTATTAGGAAAATGTGAGCTAATGCAGTTGAAGAAAATCTCTTTTCCCACTGATGATAGCAAGATGTTGGAAACCATCAAATAGTTAAGAAAATTCACCCACTGCTCTAAATATGGTTTTAGTTCTAGCCCATGGACTTTCCTGTTCCTCCTACTCTGACTTCCCACAGGATATTCCTGTCTTAAAGACTTACTTTACAATAAATAAATAAGCACTATTGTTAGTCTTCATTTGAAAAAGAATTCGTGGAATACAAGAATGCATATTTATTTAACAAGACTCAGCAGTGCAGTTCAGGTTATTTTGTTCCTGCATACAAACTTTGTTATTGGCAGGGACACTAAGATCACGAAGGTGTCGCTGCACAATGTTATACACAATTGATTACATATACCTGCTGCTGAGAGGTAAGACAGTTCATCAAACTGTAAACGTTGCTCAGTAATGTACAGCCAGAATCACTATAGTTTAAAAAAAAACTTTTAATAAAGTAAATAATCTTGATGTGTCCTTTTGCACCAAATTTTTGTCTGCTTTAGAAACGCTGTTATGACCCAAGATATTGATGGGTAGCCGAAGCATGGGACAATGTCTCACCCAAAGGTGCTGCTCCAAAGGGTTTCCTTAGGTGTTTTTCTATTTTCAATTAAATTGTCATATAGTCAATCCAGAATTTAACTAACAGCTGATGAATGGTGAAAAGAGAGTGCCAGACCTCTACTCTTTAACTTGTGTTTTAACTCAGCAGAGTGTAGAGGAAGATATGCCTATTTCTTTGGATTCAATAATTGAAAATATAAGAATATGCATATACTCTGGAAAAAAAAACCCTCTCCTATTTATTGCTATTTAATATGAATATAAATTTCCCTTTCTATGTGCCTAAAAGTTAAAAAGCACAGTCCTTGCTGAAGACAGAAGTATACCTGGAAAACAGTGGTCCAGAGTATAAGGATGGCTTCATCATTTTTGTGAAGATGGATTTGCACCCTTTTGTTCCCCATTTATTCAAACTTATGTATCTTGCTTCTGGGGTAAGTATTTTCATTTCATTTTCATATTGAAAATGTTGCATGTAATGCTGACTTTTTTTTTTTTTTTTGGTATTACACTTACAGCATAATTTTCTCCAGTTTTGAAAAATCTTGTTGTTTCTTTTTCTTCCCCAAACAATTTTGTTACTTCACTCTGCTATTATTCCATACATAATGTATTTTTCCTTTGTAAAACTTAGAAGGAAACCATTGGAACCCTTTGCCAGGAACATACAAGCAAATGACCAGTTTGTCTGTTATTCTCAGTTTTATCTCATTTGATTTTGATAATGCAGAAACATTTTAGAATATGAGATAATCATAAAATACATGTTGTGTGAAAGTTATCCATATTCTACATTTTCTGTTAAATAATATAATTGAATTTAGTTATAACTAAAGACACTCAAGAAAATAGTACTATCAATGTAGTATATAGTTTTGCTTGCATCTTCATGAATTTTCAGAAAATGATATTAGAAGGATTTATTCTTACCTGAAAGCACAGCTCTGGTGCTGATACCTAGTTTACCTACTTGTGTTATTTATTTTGCATAAGTGTGTTTCTAGGTTATGATAATCTATGCAAAATTACTTCTAACTAGTTAGGTACAAAGATGTATTTGCATGTGATGACTGTAGGGTCAGATTCTGATCTCCCTTATATTTGCTGACATATTTTAATGAGGATAGCTAGGTAGGACAGGATAGAATTTGTCTTGTACCTTTTTTAAATGTTTCTTTATGGTTTTCTTTCAAACACTGACTGAACTATCTGTTAAAATTTGAACACGCTTATTAGTGGGAGGCTATATGCAGTGTGGTGCAGATGAAGCATGGGGGGAGATGCAAAGGAGGGACATTTTTTTTCTACACATAATTTGTCACATGCAGGTGAAAGGGTTTGTTTCAAACCTGGTTTAAAGCTGTTTCATACACAGAAATTATTGTGTAGGTTCACTGTGGCCATCTAGAATTACATCCTCTATAATCATAAAATGCATGAATTTTGTTTCCGTCTGAAGAATGTCTCTCAAGCACTAACCAAACATGTCTACCTTCAACTTTTGCTTATTCTCATTTTGAGTTGGCTTTATAGATTCAAGAGACTTTGAACTTCTCTACATGAACAACAGAAATATGGTAAGGTATATAGAATGTGATCAACTAATGCTTTGTCCTTCAGTTTTTAAGTTGGACTGATCATCTCTTGACTTTCACAGTGAAACATTTTCATTTTTTATCCTTGAAATTTTCCTGTGAGGTCTTTGCAGTCTATAACATCCCTGAAATGTGCTCAGACAAAAGGACTTAGCATTCCAGTGCTAACTGCTGCCAAATGCAGGTGCAATCTGACCTTTCTCTACTGCTTCACCTTCTGTAATTATACACCCAAGAATCACCTTTTTGACCCTTTCATTGCAATTGCCTCTACCATCAGCAACTCCTTTTCAAGGGCTGCATCTAAGTTTAACTTCAAGAGAACACCAGAACTCACTCCAGACCCTGCTTACTCCTTGGATAGCAAGATCATGTGCTTAGATTTCACCTACATGGAGACAGGGATGTGGCAAATGGCTGGTGCATATCTAAATAGCATGCTAATGGAAAGTCAGGATGTGACAGTGATCAGTACCTGTATCTGGGAATTCAGAAGCACTCCTGAACTTCAGATTCCAGAGATAATCAAGAAAGTTTCTTCCTGGTGTTGCCTCTTACACTGTTTAGTTCTGGGTGTATTTCCTGAACTGTTTACTGCTTCTTAAGCAAAGTCTGGAGTTTGTTCTCTGCATTATTTGCTTTTATGCTTGTGTTAGTTTTATCAACAGTGATTTTCTGTTTTAGTTCAGATAGCTTTTACAATGTCTCTACGTAAATATATAAATAAAATCCTCATATTTCATTGGAATTGCTTTTAATCCTGTTTTTTTTTTTTTCACCATGTCCATTTTTTTTTTTAATTTAATCAGAATATCCTGCATTACTAAGTCAGATGCTGGCAGAAGCATCAATACTTATGCATTCATTAACCAAACTTTAATCTTTTACACAAAAATAGAAAGTTAGCTAAACAAGAGTTGCTTGTATAAACCTTTGTGAATCAGCATTAACTGCCTTCCATATCTTACTTTTGTTATTAACCTAGTCCAATATTATTAGATTATTTTGCCTGACTGTTTTAATCTCATATCCCTAAAGCAAGGTAGGTTATACCACCTAAGTAGTGGCACACTTTCTCTTGTCCAGGTTATTCAGAGCTTTCACAGTGTCCAAAGTGTTTTGAAAAGGATCAGTGATGGTCCAGAGAAGTCCTTTCTGCAATACTTCTTTAGAGGTTCTTTTGTGCAAGTTTTCCAAATCTGTGGGTCCTACATATGTTTCTTTAACCTAGGTTTCCATGTTTTGTTTATTATGACTGAAATAAAAATCACCATCAAACATTTCCTGACAGTACAAGAGATTTATTTGCTGATGATTTTTGTCCTTCCTAAGGTCTTATTGTTATTGATAAGAACTCTACCAACTCTAATAATGAATTAATGCCATTATTGGAACTATTTTTGTTTCTAAAATGTCTCCTCCCTACTCTTGTTCTTATCTCTGTTGACTACAGATTTTCCCAGGAATTATTTTAATTCCTTTACTCATCTTCTACAAACTTAGTTTTCTGATTTGCCTTTGCTACAACTATTTTTCTTTTTTGCATTTTTAAAAAATTTAAAACTACTGTTAATCCTCTTTAAAATAGATTGTGCTAGTATTTTTAGGCTGTCCTTTTTCTGCTGAGTATTTAATAGAGTTCCAGTCATTCTTCCTGTAGTTCTGATTACTTTCTATCCTCTCTGATAATGTTACAGATATTGTTTTAAGACTGTTTTATTTATTTTATCCAGAGCAGCAAATTTAAGTATTACTGATAGGGACTTTGGTGTCTTCAAGTGATTATGCCAGGGACACTGCACTGAACAATAGTTTTGTGATCAGCTGCCATGTAAGTCAGGGCAGCAAAAACAGCGTTATTCCATGGCTTGTTTAGGAAGTCATCAAAATTATCTGTGGCGTGTCTAGAAACAACAGCTAAATATAGGTTCAGCGTGTGCCAACCTAATGTGCCATGTTCTTACTCAGAACTGACACAGCACTCATGGTCAACATACTCAATGTTAAGGAGTACGCCATATGGCTTAACTTCTGATGGAAAAGTATGACTCAACCAAAAAATATAAAAATATCTTTTAGGTAATCATCTTTATTTTCTAGGATACCCTTATTCCTATGTACAAAGGTTTTGAGAAAGGCAATAGCCGGGTATTTGACTAATATGCCATAAATGTATTGAAAACACATCTTTTACAAATATTTGCTCAACAGTTACAGCCAGAATGCCCATAGACTCAAGGAACAGCAGAAACTGTCCAAGATGCTTGCTGTTAGACAGCACAGTAAGTATACATTTCAGATTCGCAAATGATGTGTGTTTGGTGATGACACCATTTATAGTAATGACTAGGCTATTACTTGAGAGTTGTTGGGATGACACCTTAAAATGAATTTCTGTCATACAAATACTACTTTAGACATGTAAAGGTCACCACAAAGGCACCAGCAACGTGATGGAGGATTGGTCCACCACAGGATCAGAAAGCAACTTTCATGAAAAGAGTTGCTTTCTTCAAAGAAGGGATAAAATCCTATACCTTGTACCTTGTCGGCAAATATGTGTTTATCAATGAGTAAATTTTTGCCTTAAAAAAATTCCTTCTGGACTTTTTTTTGGTATGAATAAGGGTTCCATCCTTCTCAGTATCTTGTCTTCAGCAAGTGATGGGGCCATTTCCTGCAGAAAGTCTGGTAAAACTTCAAGAAGCTGCAAAGCTTCCTTACGTAATCTGTCAGGTTACTGGCTGAGGGAAGAAATACTGTTTTCTAGTACTATTCTAAGACTTTCCTGTCAACACAGGTCAGAGGGGTTTTTGAACCAAAATTAAGTGTGACCTCCTCTTCCTACTCATCCCACAAAATTTCCAAGCCTATCCACCACTAAAATTCTAATTTTCTTTTTAGTCTGTGATATAACTTAACTCTGGTGTATGGGGTGATTGACAGATAGCAAAGTCTGTTTAATATGAAGTTACGTGATGGACCACCATATGGAGTTAAGGAGAACTGGGCTTGAAACAAAGGGAGGAAGTGGATCCTCCTCTAATAGACAGCAGGTCTGGGAGGCTCATCACCAAAGGTCCCTGTGGGTGTATGAACTTGCATGGGATTGAAAAAATCCCCTGAGGAAAACAGGGATTGGAAGTGTACTGGGGAGGTGGTGAATTAGCATATATGTTTATTCTAATTTCATTCTTCTGTAGTTATTCAGTAATGCCACAAGGAAAACAGACCCTTTGTTGGTGGATTCTTAAGACAGTGAAGTTCTCTTAAATTATGTCTTGGAGGTCATGGAAACACCAGTCATTATATTTGTTTCATGTCATCACTACTGCCTGATCTCTTGCATGAGAACTCATGGTTAAAAAATGACTACATTAATTTAACTTTGATTATATACATGCTTGTTTAAAGAACACATTTTAAGTATTTGGAGGTACTTTTGAAAATGCAAATGCATTATACAGTGATCACAGAAAAGGTACTCTTCTCATTATGTTCCATCCCTGAGGAGTGGTGGTGTAATTCTGTGTGCCCAAAGGAAAAAACTCTCATTTCCACTTACCTTCCCATCAATGTATCTGTGTTTGTGTGTGTATAGAATGTGTACCTGGGTGGATATGGATGCACAACTCGAAATGAGATTTATTTTTTTTTTTTTTGCCCACATTGAAGATGTCTTCTGACAGTCTTTGCAATTTCACACATTTCAAAAGCATTACCTGAGGAGTAAGGCTACTTATAATTTTGCAGATTAGTAGACCTGAGCTGGATAACAAGGCTATATTAATGAGTAGGTTATCTGTGAGAATTGTGATTCTGTGACTAGGAATAAAGAGCTGTTCACAAGTAGGACAGTAGTTTATTTTACAATCTTCCTCTACTTTGTCCTCTTTGGACAGGTAGGAAATTTTATTACTACTAACCAGAGAAGTAGCTTACCTGGAAGACTTTAATTTTTGGAATTTCTACCCTGCTGAAACTTGTTTCCTTTCCTTGTCAAGTGGTGCATCTCAAATGAGGTCCCCATCTCCTATAACAAAACAATGTGTTTCACTGGAAACAGATCTAGGTACCATAGCAATTGAGATGCCAGCAGTGACCCATTTGGCCCGGCTAGTCTGGTTGCTCCAAAGCTGTCAAAGGCTATGGAGTTGTTCAGAGAGGAGTCTCCAGGAAATAACTAGCCTTTTCTTTGTTTCACATTTGCACTCTCTTAAATATTGCTTGTCTAACTAAGGTCAGCAGAGTCATAATACTGTTATTAAAAGTTTTCCCTTCTCAAAAGGAAAGCAAACAAACAAAAGATATTATCTATGACAATTAAGTAATTTAAATTGGTCCTTCGGAACCATCCCAAAAAATCTAAGTTAATTATTCTTAGGGTTCAGTGCCTCTGACTAACACCTCAAGAAATACTAATTTTGATGACCCTTTCCCAAAAATAATCACTTGATGTTTAACCATAGCAAATTCGAGTATCTCTGTAACGAAGGAAAATGAAAACATTCAAATAGCTTCCTGAATTCTTCTGCTCAGTGTTGTTAAATATAGATTGGAGATTTGTGATAGGCTTGTGCACAAATAAAACACATTCACATAAATGGGCACATGCATGTGCATTTCTTTGCATGCATGCGTGTACATACATATGCATGCATACCTCAGGGGTTATTGCCAGGCTTCACAACTTTGCACTCTCCCTCTGAAAGTTCATATTGAACAGCAATGTACTGATCCAAGGCTAATGTGAAGGGATTTATATCTTTCCTGATTTTTGACAGGGAGAAGGAAAATCTATGTTCATAATAAGTTAAAGCATATATTTTACTGGAAGTGACATATACAGAATGATTTTATAAAAATGAATCTGCCATTCTTTTCTGATGAAGTTCACTATCATATGACATCAAATTAATCTTTTATAGATTTGTGTTTGTGGTGTTGACTTGTAGTGATTTGTCGTTGTTTTCTTACGCTGAAGTAAACTCCTGTGAAACAGAAATGACCATGAGTGTTACAACAACAACATAAAAAATAAATTCTGGTGTTTGGGGCTGATAGTCTCACCCTAGGGTGATTTTTTTGGGTGAATTAAGCTGTGTTGGCAGCCATACCTTCACTGACATATATCTCCTGCCAGTTAGCATTGATTAAACTGGTGACATCTAAAGGAAGCCTGTAAATGTGACTCCAGAAACTCATATGCTCAATGAGAAACCTCTCTGCAAGGAAGCAGAGAATTCTCTTAAGAACACATTTCAGTTCTGCATCCCTCTTTGAAATTTTATGGAATACTTGGAGCACTGTGAGATATTAAGTATCTGTTGTTCCCTCAGAAAGATTTGAATGACATATCACCTCAGACTATTGATATTTGTTTCCTCTATATCTAGGTTACAGGTCTCAATTTTGGCATTCTGTTAGGCAGTTCCTATATTAATCTCTATTCTGGGCCCCTGCATAGGGCAGGTATGCACTCACCCATGTGACAATCTTCACTGGGCTAGTGTCCTTGATAGGATGTGTGATGGGTTGTTTTTTTGTAGGCCTTCCTTGGTAACCAGGGTCAAGATCTAGGAAGTATTCCATCCCATCTCTTTACGTAATCAGGTGTATATAAACCGAAGGAGGAGGTGTTCTCTCTCCTTTTTTGCTTCTTTTCCTTCTCGGGCTCGCACGCTGACGAGCTCCCGGTGTTTGGGCCTGGCTTATCTGTGTTCANACCTGAACTTCACTGGCTCCACAGGACCACATGAAGATAGTAATATCAGGATTAGATAAGATAGTTTATAAAGTATGTTTAACTTTATTAATTACAGAATTGTAATGAAGGGTTTTTTTCTATTAAATCTTTTCCTCTGTACTTAGAGGGAAGGAGGTAGAAAAGCAGGGGCTTTAGGTGTCCTGCAGGTTTCAGAATGGCCTTTGCACAAAGATAATCAAAATCCCTGTCTTCTGGCTTTGTGCAGGGCACAGATTTTTCCTTCCTACTTCTAAGACCAATTGAGTTCAAAACATAAATGTTCTGGTTTCAGCCAGGAGAGGGTTAATTTTTGGTAATAACCAGGAAGGGCCATAGCAGAACCCTTCTATTGTTCCATAGAACCTCACATCATTGCCAGGGGCAGACGAAAGGAGAAGGGCTGCATGCTGGTGGAGGAAAATGTGGCGGGTGGGTGAGGGTGTTCCATTTGTCTTATACCTGTTATTATTAATATCATTGCTGTTGCTGTTTGTTTTCTTATCTCACTGCTGTTTCCAGTAAATAGCTCTTATCTCCACCCGTGATCTTTTTGCCTTTTGTACTTCACATTGGAGAGGGGAAGGGAGAGGCATGTGGTCTTTTTAGTGGGAGAACTAAATTGGAGAATACCATTCCTAAATCATGACAACAGAACAATCTTATAATGAAATTATATAAGTGTACCCCTGTTTAAGAAATAGCTCCTACCCATAGAAAAGTCCAAGGCCTCTCTCTATTCCTGTTGAAGGGGGTGTATCCGTAGTTTGAAAACCTCTGTTTTAAAGGAAGGAGAAGCTAATGGACTTGCTGTCAGGATGCTGTATTTAAGGTATATCTGAAACCTCTGTTCTGACTGGTATTTACAAAGATCAAGAGTGGCTTTCCCGATACACTTTCTCCACTAAGAACCAGGATTATCATTTTTATCATTTTCCTGTCCAAACTGGTCTTGCTTCTGTTTTTTTACCTAAACATTGCAGTTGAAGATCAAAAAGATTGAAGGGTTATTTTTTTTTCTTTTTATTATCTAAAAAATGTTATTCTTTTAAATTAAGAGCTAACATGAAATTTGTTTTTTTTTTTCAATAGTTATTAGAATGTCTGTTAAAAAATCTTTACACAAATATCTTGGTTTTCTGAATTAAAAGCAACTGTTAAAAAATAAACCGAAATAACAGGTTTGTCCTGGAAAATTGGTAGTTTTGTCTTTTTAGTAGTGATTCAGAGGATTTCTTTTAGCCCTTTCCAAAACTAATTTTTAATTTATTTGGTAATACTTTACACAATACTTACAGTAAGTTTCAAAGCTGACAATCCAAAGAGTTTTGGAAGCCTAATGTGAATTTCTCAAAGGACAGAATGACAACACTAACCATATAAATCACGCTAGGACTCAATTGTGTCTTTATTCAGAAGAGTCTTCTTTCTATGTGATCCCTAACTATATTAACAAACAATATCCTCATCTGACATAATTTATACTGTTATGATCTTTGTTATATCTTACATCCACCATCCACTACCTCCTTCCAATTTCTGTTAATTTATTATTTCACTCTCTAGGTTGGGATCCCACCTCCTCGGTACTGACTTCTTCCTGGCCTCATGGGTAATTCCCTTGCACATGGTATCTTTGCCTACAAAGTTATCCCTCTGCAGAAACTGTATTGATCAGCCATCAGAGATTAACAGCCATATTTGAGCTCAGACTGTGCACATGGGCAAGACATGAGAAGAAGACAACTCCTCCCAGACTTAACCCTAAGTCCTCATCTTGCCTTTCAGAAAATGTCTATATCCATATTAATAACTAAAAAAGGCCAGAAAAAGTTTGAGTTTGAGCCTGACTGGTATCTGTGATTGTACATACTACTCGATTATCAATGTGCTCACTGACAAGGTTTTGACTCATCCAGCTGGCATTTTCCTATGTCATGGCCAGCCCTGACATAAGGACACTACTCCCAGAAGGCAATACGGACAACACCCCTACTCTGTGGAGGGTGAATGAAAGGCGCATTTCCCATGCCACATTTTTTGCAGAGTTCCCCTCCCCTACCCTTATTTTTGCTAGCAGAGGTGTAGTTTGCATCCAAAAAAGTGTGGTTTTTCTGCACATCCTTCATCCTACATTGTTCAACAAAGACAATGGAAGAAAAAGTAATTTTCTGCTAAGTTGAGCAGGAGAGGAAATAACTTGCTACTCATGCCATCAGTTTTCTCTGAAGCAAAAGTGTAGTGGGGTCATGCTTGAGGCCTCCTCCAGAGATAAAATACATCATGTTGAACATACACAAACCTGTGTTACAACTATCTATCTACTTTCTTTTTGTGGGTTTGTGTTTTTTTCTTATTGTTGTTTCATTTTTTATCTTTTTACCTAAGATGAAATAAATATGTTCAATTAACCCATTTGTGAAACATGAAAATTTTAAGTCAGATTTTTAGGTACAAGCTGGGAAGTTTCTTAATTATTTTTCATATATTATACCCATGTGACAATTTCTGTTGTAAGGCCACTACATTTATATCATATTTTAATCAAAGGTTCCATTTCAAGGTAGTTAACGAAATATCCATACATGCCTCCTCTTGGGATTACTGACTTTTATTATCTTAAGCATGTAATAGAGGTAATTTATGAAAAAAAAAAATCAATGTTTGGCTTCCTTTTATTCCCTTTGCAATCCTGGTTTTGATAATCATTATTAAAGTACTGTTCAGCTTAATGGCTTTGCAGTAAAAAGTAACAATGCCGTTGAGAGGAAAAGAGATTTATTGGAGCCACAATACAAATAAAAAAACTATTGCCAAGTTTGGTGTTTTTCTAAAAGCTATGTCTATACTAGAAAATAAAACAGGCCAGAAACCATTCTCTCTCCCTGAGGATGAATGATACAGCACAGCCCACATTTATACAGCTAAACTCTCTTAATTCTCAAAAAAAGGGAGCTACATCCAAACTGCCTACTGGGAGCAATCCTTAAAGTATACCAACCCCAAATCATGCTCCAGGATTGTTTGTGATGGTGTTAATTGGTTTACATCCAAAAGTCTGCCAGAAGCTAAGTTAACAGGGTGGATGCTTATGTCCTTGCACAGACTCTGTTGCTTGTTAGTATAGCTGTGGCCGTAATTCTACTGAACACTGATCTCACAGTGCAGCCAGGATCAAGGGCTGTGGTAACACTCATGGCACTTCAAGTTTCAGCTCAGTACATGGACTTTTAACTCAGAACAAAAAAATTGTTGGATTCGAATACTGTTATTCAAAGTAAAACACTTCCTTGGTTTACAGAATGTCTTTGGACAAAGGAGTAAATTCATATCATGTAGCTGAAAGATGAGCTGCCCTCAAAAGATTGGTAAAAACAATGGATAAAGAGAAATTAAAACCCACTGAGCTATAACCTTACTGAAGGAATACCTAACTAAAGGAACACCTTTATTTTTAATATTCTAAACACTCTTATGGTAGTCTGTGAAATTTAAGTCAGGTTTCTAAAAGCAGCTTGGCTTTCATTGCACTTTAACCCTTAAACAAGAGACAAATTAATCTTCTTGGAGCTCATGCTGAGACAAATGGCCTTTAGTGCATTTGTTGAGAGCTAGCTGAGCTGTTTCTGTACTATGGTGAGCTGTTCAATACACATGCACCCTGTGCAAGACATAAATCCTTCCCAGCTCACCCATCGCTTCAGGAGAGAAGCAAATTTCACATCACTAGTTTCAGCAGTCATTCTGGCAGGCAGAGCCATGGCACACTGAAGTTGAGGAATAAAGGGCAGGCAATGCCCTATCTCTCTCAACACTCAAGTGAGCAGGGTTTCAGGTGTCACATTCAGGAGAACAAGGGAATTTACAGGGAGCACCATTGCCTGCAATTCAGGAAGGTACTTAGGCACATATTCAATGTTCAGCATGTTTGCATCTTGTTGTCTGAAACCCAATTTCAGTGGTTTCTTGTGTTCTGAATGTGCAAAGAGTAAGAAAGATCTTCTGAGAAGGAGAGAGAAAGTTACCAGGGCAATAGAAAGAAGATAATTATGCCAGCTTTTATTTTAAAACATTGAACTATAAATATGAACAAGAGCAAAATGGAAAAGAAGTTCAAAACATTGGAGGAGGCAGGCAGACAAATATTTGTCTGAAAATACAGCTTCCTCAGTACTCTTGGGCTAGAATGGCTTGTGTTTGTAGCTTGTTCTGTGTTGATTGACTCGAACACAATTTTGCTTTTTCAGTCAAAACCACCCAAGGCCTAATGGGTAGAGTACATTTTTTTTGCCATCTTCTGTTCAACACTTCTTTACAAATGTGAAAGGACAAAATAGTCTGTCTCTACAGTATTTCTACTGGACTATGTAACTCTTCTGTATTTGTTGTTTTGTTTTGTTTTGGTTTGTGAGGATTTTTTCCCTAGAAAATTTAAACTTATAATCTGTACCTTTTTTGTTCAAATTTACTATGGATTTATTCAGATGTTTTCCAGTGAGCTAATCCAACACAAAATCTTCAGAGTGTTTCCATAGGCCTGGACAAAGAGTCAGAGGTTATGTAAAGAGTGACAGCCACAGAGCTGAGCTAGCAAAAACTCTGCTGGCTTCAATGCTGGGATACAGCACTGTTTGCTGCCTCTTAAGGCTATTGCTGATGAGTCCACATTTCCTCAGTGATGAATAAGCCGTTTTACCCCCAGCAATTCTTCACAGCTGGAGATGGACTTACATCTGACAAACACAACCAAAAAGGATACGATTGTTAGTCACATGTTGAAATGAATGAAATTCCAACTGTATATATACAAAAAAAGGGATCAAGATGATCACAGGAACAATAGAGTGTCTATCCTATAAGATTGTTTAAACTTGATGGGACAACAGTCTCTTCATTTAAATTTGAAGCTCAGGTGTTTTGAACACGAGGCTAGACTTCCAGAGATCCCCTCAAACCGAAATTATACTATGATTCTAATTTAAATATTCTATAGAAATGTAACAACGCAAGGTGAAAATTAAATAATTAAATAGAAATAAACTGTCCCTTTATAAACTGCTTTATTTATGGCAAATACTATCTGCACTTTATTTAAAAACATAAAAATACTGGTCTTAATATTTCAATGTCCACATGACTTCTAGGAGTAATACAGATATAGACATATCTAGGTGAAACAATTTTCAATTAGTATTTTATTGGCTCCAGAATCTATTATTTTGTGTGGGAAGACCCACACAACAATGGTTTTTAAATTATATATGTTAGGAGGTAAATTACACCCAAAATGCTGGAAAATCATGCTGGACCTCAGAGAGTTTTGATACCATACACTATGAATTTATTTTTCAGCTTTAAGCTCTGAGCTTCAGGTTTCAACAAACTCCAAATTCAAAGGAAGATTAAGGAAAATTACAGTGTTTTCTCTGCTTCTTAGTCAAAGCCATTAATACCACAGAGGTTTTCATGGCTACTGTTGTACAACAGCTGTTGCACTGAAATAGTTTATTAAATCAGTGGAAATGTTAAAGAAAGAGAACATGAAATAAAAGGCTTCTGCTTTAATTAATTTGCAATATAAGTATTAAGACAAAAGTGAACCACACACACACAGGCAGAAAGCAGGCTGAGTGGGTACCACAGCAATGGATTTCCAAACAGTTTTATTAGCAATTGCATTTTATTTAAATGAGCTTCTCATTCTCTAAAAACAGCATGGGGAAGATCAAGTTTAATGGCAGCCCTAGAATTTTCTCACAGTGAAAAATTAAAATGAAAGTACAGTGACTAGTACAGGCACTGATTGACCTAGTAAATGAGGTGATCTAAAAGTTCTCTGGCTGTCATGAGCATTGAGGAGCGCTGGCCTCACACCATGGCATGACCAAAGCTTTGCAGGCAGATAACAGATTTTGGCTGAGTTTTGTGAAGGGATCCAGTTTGTAATCATGAACAGTCTTGACACTTTCTGTAAGCAGAAAATAGTCTTTTCCAGTGCCATGTGAACATTCAATTCATTTCTGAAATGTAAATAAGCAAGTGAGTGTGTCTATGTGTAGAAAAAGGTGCAGAAAAAGCACATGTAAAGAGTAGATGCAATTGGATTAAAGAGTTTTAGGTGACTAGGCAAGTATATGTATATCACCTTTTATTATTGCACAGTCACTATTTATAGCAACCCTAAATGCAGTTCCAGACTGTAAAAACTCTGTGTGTATCATTAACAATTTGCCTATTTGTTGCTGCTAAAAATCTGGCCTTATTAATGCTTAACATTACAAATTAATTTAATAAGATTTTTCTCTGCTCACTGCTACATTTAACTGGTGACAAATACATGTGTTTCTTTCTTCTCTCACTTCTGTAGAGCAAGGTCAGCTTTCGGTACAATTTGTAGCAAGTCAGTGTGGAAAGGTGGTATCATTCATCATTTAGGTTTATTTCCTCATTAGCTGTGTGTGTATTGCTGTTGACTTTATAGTTATCCTTGGAAATTTTGTCTGGTTAGTTTGGTCTGTCTGATTCTACTCTCCTAAATTTCACCCTCATTTGTTTTCTCATGGAAATGAGAAATATTTACACTGCTAGAGAATACTAATATTTTACTTTTAAACATAATCTTTAAGTTCAGCCGATGCCACCATTTGTAACTAAGCACATTCAAAGAAATTATATTTCTTGCTCAGATGCTTTGGATGTTGCTATAAGCAGAGTGATGCTCTGAACTGGCATCTTTTTCAGCAAATCTTCTGGTTTTGGCAGTGTCAAGCTGTTTCAGAAAGCTTTGATTGTCTTCCTCGAGTGCTTTAGTGTGAACAGAAGTAACTTTTAAAAAGTGTAATAAAATAATAACATTTTGATTTCACAATTTAAAAGTATCTTATTTTTATTTTATTTTATTTTATTTTATTCAAATGTTACTTTCAAAACTTAAATACCAAATTCTTTTATTCAAGGCAAACATTGTAGTTCAGGTGAAGCAAAATGCTATTTTTAGGAATTTGGTTCATAGAAAACATTTTCAACTATCTTATTTTAAACTAAACATTGTTAGTATTAAGTTTACTTTTACTTTCCTTAACTGAAATAAAAAGAAGCTGGCTGCACAGCTTTAATCTTAACAGGATCTTTAGTAATGAGGGCAGCTGCTCACTAGATAAATGGCTTTCATTTATTCACTCATTTCATCTTGGACACCTAATGTGATTGACAAATGTGTCTATTCAGGTTTTTCACTTGTTCTGACATCCTAGTGCTGGCAGAACTTCATTGAATTACTTGAGAAAATCAGACTCTGTTGCCACAAATCAACAGGTGCAAACTTATGAATGTCTTTCGCACCAAGTGCTGCGGAAATAATTTTAAGAGAATAATTATGTGAGAAGTGATGATGGGTCTTTCTAATAAAGAGCCAGCAGACAACTGTAGATAGTTTGCAATGGGTTGCTGAGATCTGACTGACTGCCCAAAGCCAGTGATGGAGCATAATAATTCTGTTGCAATATCTCTGATACTCAGACTTGAATAGATCCTTTAATTTACTCACTGACTGAGCCAATTATGTGCCTTAATTCTCAAGTTTACTGGTGCAGTACTTCAGGGCAGTTTTGTTAGACAATCAGTTAGTCAGTCCTTCCTACTGACCCGTGGCAATAGCCCTGATGATGTCCGAAACCTATGGATTGGTAATCTATGGAGTGAAAGAATGTAAGTCTGGATATCTAACTGTAAAACTCTAATCACAGAAACAAAGCTCTATTTTCACAAAAAAATTCTGCCTCCGAAGTAAGTTCAACACATCAGTCATGCATTTTTCTTTATCCAGGATCTTCAGGGACCCCTCTGCTCCCTATAGTATTATATTTCACAAGCCATCTGCTGAGAATCAAGGAAAATCCTTATGCTTCCTTAGTCCTAGCCTTCCTCTTGCAGGAAAACACAGACACAAGTAACAGCTGAAAAATCCTGAGAAAAACCTTCATGTTTTCTGCTGCTCTTCAACTCACTCAAACTACTGCTAAATTTTATAATCCAGACTTCTTCTGATACTTGACAATACATTCATGGGCAGTAGCCATACTCTAAAACACAAGTAGGTGACCAGTAAAGCAGCTGAAGTGATACCTTTTTGATTTTTGTGTAACTGGTTTTGCTCTTAGAGACTGTACTGTCCCAGTATAAAAGTTGTAAGAATGAATTTGACAGAACATTTACACTAGGCTTGTGAAAAATACAGAACTACCAGTAAAGGAGCTATTACTGAACAGCGTAACTAATGACAGAATCTTTTTTTATTTTGTTACTACTAAAATCTTTCTTTTGTTTTGTTTCCATACCTGATCTAGAAATAGTAGAATGATGGAGTTTGGAAAATATCTTTAAAATCATTGAGTCCAGCTGTTAGTCTAGCACACTGCTAAGTCCACCACTACATCATGTCCCTAAGTCATTACACCATACCCCTAAGTAATCCATATCACATGCTCAGTGCCCTCCTATATTGTATCTCTGCTTGCTCTGATTTTCATGGGAAGTCTCTCATCTGCTCACCAGACAGACACGATGGCAGGAAACTTCTATCCTCCCCACAGTGGGAGCACTTAGACAAGTCTATGAGCTTGAAAAACACAGCCTTTTTAAATGGTGTTATTAGTGATAGGCAGTGCCAGAGATGATAACAGAGTTTAAAACAGTAGAGAGGATGAAAATGTGGGAGTCAGTGTTTATATAGCAGCATTAATTTCTTAGGAAGTAGATGAAGCAGGGGAAAAGAAACAAGAGACTTTAACCAGAGTACCAGAGCAGTCATCATACCTTGTTGAGGATAAGGTTAAACCCTTTATCTGTGCCCTTTGAGAACACACATACACAGTGTGATGTAAATGGTTGTCTGCAGGAAAATAACCTAATGAGTTTTGAAGGTTTTTGTTGATTTCTGGAAGGAATGAGAAAAATTGTTGTGAGTAGCAGAGAACTTCTGTACTGAGTGGCTATGGTCCAGCAAAGCATGGAAACAAATTGCAAATGCAGCCATGGAAGGAGTCAATATATTGTTGTAAACTACAAGTCAGGTGTCTGTATAATTCCATGTTTGAATTAAGTCTAGTGAGCTGTATTTCTTACAAGATTAAGCCAAAAGGTAAATGAACAAAGCAAAAGGTGTCCTTAAAAATACTACTATCAATGTTAAGATTTTGTGAGGCATATGTATCTCTTATGTAAACAAGATAAAAAGGTTTGTCGTTAGGATAAGTAGTTTCTATTATGTATATTAGGCATTTTCTCCTTATTCAGTTTGCTCTTCAAGATATTATTTAATTTTAAACCATAATGTTTAAGTAATTGCTTATTCTAATTACTTTAGCCAATGAAATATATTTATACCTTTTTAACAGCAATTTCTTAATTTGCATATTTTCATTAATCAAAAAATGAATAATTTAGAAGCACAGTAACAGATGAGTTATGTTAAGAGAGAGTTTGTGAAGAACAGTTTACCCATTTTTCCCATATATAGTACTGGGCACACACCCAAGAGCTTTGGTGTCTGCACTATGGAAACCAAAAGACTGCAATATCCTTCAGCTGGCTTCTTTGCTGTGGATCTGTTAATAAAACAGCTTCTGCTGTTTCCAGATAACCCCAGTCAAGACTGATCAAGACCTGGTGCAAGTTAGAAAAGCCTCAAGGCTGCTCTAAATTATAAACATCGTATGGTCCCAAAAGAAGCCTATTATACAGGGTAATGACTCATTTACAAGGAGACTGTGCTCTCGGAGGCTGTGGGATGTTGCTTCCATCTTTATCCCCACTGAACATCCTGCACAATGGCAGATTCAGACCTAGGCCAGGCAGCAAAATTCAAATTTTGAATATCACACTCTTTGAGGAGGGTTTCGTTCCACTTTCTGCTTTGAAAATATGTAGCAACTTACATTATTGAAATTCTGGTGTACATTCAAAGAAGAGCAACGAAGGTAGTGAAGGGTCTAGAGCACAAGTTTTATGAGGGAGCTGGGGATTTTTAGCCTGGAGAAAAGGAGGCTCTCTACAACTACCTGAAAGGAGATTGTAGACAGGTAGGTGTTTGTTGTCCCAAGTAACAAATGGTAGGACAAGAAGAAATGGCCTCAAATTGTGCCAGGGGAGGTTTAGTTTGGACATTAGGAAAAAATTGTTCACTGAAAAGGTTGGCAAATGCTGAAACAGGCTGTTCAGGGAAGAAGTTGAGTCATTGTCCCCGGCGGTATTTAAGAGATTTGTAGATGTGGCACTTAGAAACACGATTTAATGGTGGACTTGGCAGTGGTTGAACTTGACAGTCTTAGAAGTCTTTAGGGTGGAAGAGTCAAAGTAGAGAAAACAAGACTCTTTGTTTATATTTATGTCTGTTGGAGTAACTGTGTGACTCTGTGGACTTCAGTACATGATAAAGAGATCTTGCAACACGTTTGGCCACTTGTAGAAAATGTAGGGAATAAACCTCATAAATTATTTACTGGACTGCATAAACTAGGTCTTCCTCTTAGTTTTCAGGAGTTTTTAGTGAAGTAGAGAACATGTGGATTCATAAATAGAACATCTCTAAGTGGTAACATGCCCTGGTACAGAGCATGATGTGCAGCTTTCTGCAGAACCTTTATCGTCATTACCTACCAAACACCTGTGGTGAACACTGCACTGAAGTTAATTCAGGAATTTCTCTCTCATGCTCCATTGCATACTAGAAACTTCTTCTTGGAGTCTAAAACAACAGTTAAGCACTGTTTAGATCAAATGAATGACAGGATTCAGCCCCATAAATACATTCTGTTGTATAGTATACATTATCCTCAAATCTGTTATCTCTACATCTTAGCTGTAAATCATAGTCCATTTCAAGAAAATGGATACTACATGTGCTTAACATAATAGTTCCATAGGAGAGAATGAGACTGCTATGAACACACAGCAGGATCTGTTAGAACTGATGCCAGACAGAAATCAATGCAGATTTACACCAATGGAGAAGCCAGACTATAAATTTTTATGAAATAAAAAGTGAAGAAAATTGGAAACACAAAGGTTCAGGTTCTGCTCTCAATTAAGTTATCGATATTCTTACACATTGCCTTTGTTCTTAATTTCTCGGTTGTATAGTTTTAAATAACCAGAACAGATCATTGACCCAAAATTACTCCATATTTATCCATATATTTTTGGAATTGTGAGTAAAGTAAAATTAAAGTTCAAGTAGATTTAGAAGGATCAAACTGATATACTCTGATTCAGTGAAAACAATTTTTTTCCCAAATAAACTCAAGATAGAGTATTTCATATGCTGAGATTGTCACCCAGTCAGTGCAGCTGCTTGCTCAGAAAGTGTTGCTGCTGTTAAAAGATCAACAATGAGATGCTGTGTATCAGAAATGTTGCACAGTTGATAAAGCTTCATCACTTCCAGGACTGGTATTACATAAACTTACAAAGCTTCTTGGTTGCTTCAGTTACATCCAAGCTGATAAAATCTTTTGACTGGGTCACTTAACTCAGAGAGGTTGCTTGGCAAGGACTCGGTATTGTAGGCAAATCTTCTGAAGCTTTTTTTTTGTCACTGCTCAGTTGGTCAATGTAAAGTATTATAAGGAGAAGGTGGAAAATATAAAATTGCTTGCTCTTCCTCATTCTAGACATTTATCTGACTCCTGAAGCTCAAAAGCAGATACATGGAGGAAGAGGGACACATCATATTTTCCTTTCAACTGTAGTTCAAGGGTAGCTAACAGGTAAAATGGATTAGGTTTGGATTTAATGAAAAAGTAGCTTCCGTATGAAGAAAAAAGATGCAGTGGTCTTCTTCTAACCAATAGAATATCTAAACAACAAAGTCTAATGTGATCCAGAAATTCTCAGCACCAAAGGTTAAAGATTTCAAGTGAAGAGCTTGACCTGTCTCCATCATAGAAAAAAAAATAATGTGTAACATAAGGATAATACAAGTTTGATACGAGTTTTTTAAAATCACATCAGTTGACCATGCATTATGTTTAGTGACAGAAAGAACAACCTGTAAAGAAGTAAATGATAAAACAGTGGAAGCATGACAAGTTGGTTGACTAAGATTGCACTGGTAATTAACAGAACTGGCTGTTTGATTGTCATCACATTCTCCTGTAAGTCATATGAAACTGTGATGGCTAGCAATTAAAGTATCTTCATGTATCAACTTACATTACGTTATTTATTTCCTGTTACTGAAACTGTGACTACTGACACATGATTACACAGTAATGAAAGATATCTGTGATTCTATTAACTATAATCATAGAATAAGAATGATAGAATGACCTGGCTTGGAATCTTAAAGATCTTCTAATTCCAAAACCCCTGCCATGGACAGGGACACATTTCACTAGACCAGCATGCTCAGAGCTCCATCTAACCTGGCCTTAAACACTTCCAGGGATGTGTTCCATCCATAGCGTCTCTGGGCAACCTGGTCCAGTGCCTCACCACTCTCACAGTAAAGAATTTCTTCCTAATATCTAATCTAAACCTACTCTCAGTTTGAAGCCATTCCCCCCTGTCACTACATGCCCTTGTAAAAAGTCTCTCTCCATCTTTCTTAAAGGCTCCCTTCAGGTACTGGAAGGTTGAAATTAGGTAACCCCCAAAGCCTTCTCTTTTCCAGGTTGAAAAATTCCAAGTCTCTCAACCTTTGCTTGTAAGAGAGGTGCTCCATCACTCTAATCACCTCTGGACTTAGTCCAACAGGTCAATGTCCTTCCTGTGCAATTCTTGTCTTCCACATCTGTATAATGAGAAATTAGCAAATAAGGAAGCAGTGGGGGAAAACTTAAAAGAACTTTGAAATAAATATGATTCTGGATTTATTGTTTCTTTGTGTGTTTTGTAAGGGTTTTTTTGGATGTTCTGTGGTTTCTCTTTGAGATCACAGTGTGGATGCCTATTTTTCTGGCTGGTTCCAAGGTACATCCCTCTACAAAACACATTACCCTTCTCCTTCTAAAGTGAGAAGCACTCTTGTTATTTCCACTCCCAGGGGTGGCTCCAAAAATGCATGTCTCTCTCTCTGCCCCGCCAGCCAGCAGTGTAGTCCTAGATGAAGAGGGAATTCTAGTTCCTTCCTGGCTGCATCTTCCGCTTCCTCCTTCACTCCCTGGCCACATGGCTGCAGAGAGGGGTTCACTCTTAGCAAAACAGTATTCCAAAACAGTGTTGGAAGAGAGATTAGGAAACAAAACCTACTTTAATCATGACAGTCCCTACCTAGCTTATTAACTGACCACTGATGAATTGTTGCTTTCAATACATATGGTACTTTTTCGGGATGAAATGTTCCATAAGCCAAAAAGCAAGCATCTGTCATTATATTTAGGCCTCTTTCAATCTGTCATGACTTTTACAATTCCAAAGTTCCTTGGCTTGCAATAGGACCTCTCCAAACATTCCTCTCTTTGATGAACTCTGGGAAAAAAGAGGCAAACGTAAACATGTTCAAGCTTTCCATCCATTTTTTTGCTGGAGGCAAGAAGGTATTCTTGCTCAGTCAGATAAGGTGTATAAGTTAGCTGAGGTGTTATAGCAAAGTACAGGGTTAATCATGTTCCTTGTAGTGTAAACCAAGCCTTGGCATCATAAAAAAGGGAATGCATGAGGGAAGTTACTCCTCTGAAGTGCAGGAAGAATACAGAAAATAGAAAAGCTCTGGAGATAAAAGAGCAGGAACTATTGTGACACATAGAGAAAAGGGCAGGGAAAGGAGTAAGCAGGTGGTGGAGTTTAGATTTCTTTTGAAGTGCAGGACAATTCAGTGACCAGTGAGAATATTTTAGCACTTTTTGTGAGCCTGAGAACTTTTGAGATTTGTGTTTGCTACCCTTACATCTTATTGGCATGCATGATGATCTCTGAATTGTGAGAACTTTCTGGGCAAAAACTTCCTGATGGATTTTAAGGTAAAGGTAAGACTTGTTTATATATTGTTTTTACAGTTTGAATGGTTTGTGTAGCAATTAAAGTAAATGATACTCTATGTAGAAATGTAGAAAATCCAAGGAAAAAAAAACTTTTTAAATGACTTGTCTGGGAAAATTTTTCATTTACATATACTGCACCACAGTCTTACTACCCAGAATCTTGAACCCCTGCATTTCAGAGGGGCCTCCTGCAAAGGTTTTGTATGTTCTGTATACACAACTCCCAGGTTTGGAATTATCTGATCTTATTATTTGGCCACTATCTACTATATTTATTTCTTGTTCTTAAGCACTTGTCATACTTCTTTTCAGTTCCATACTTTGTACTTCATGGGAGAATGAAGTTCTAACCATTAGCTAGCAAAGGAGCAGTGTATCATGGCATTGGTACCAGCAGGAAATTTCCTCCAAAACACAACTAGTTTAAAATCTAATGAATTTTTGAGAGCAGACATCGTGACTGTGAAGTTTTCACAGTATTCATGGACAACTGATTGTAGGTAAAGTTCAGATGGCCTTAGTTGAAAGAATTTAGCAACCTTTGTTGTTCATCTCCAACACAAAATCATTTTAGGTATATGTGTTTGCTCTTACAGTATAACTATGTTTGTAAAGATATTCATAACAGGCATCAGACCATAAAGGAGTCATTTTTCATAGGACTCAGTATGAAAGCTCACCATTTGCAAAACTAACTTCAAAATGCAAATCTTCAGCAGTTTATAATTTAGGTGGCATCAAAGAGCAATCCAATTTGTTTATGTAAAAAAATTATCTCCAGATTGTTGAAATGGTTTCAGCATATTGTGGATAATTTTATTTTCTTACATAAAGTATTTTGCCAATATGTGAACTATGAAAAAATGATGGGTGGGAAGTGAATTGCCAAAGAGAATTGCCAATTTTCCTTTCCTTTCCTTTCCTTTCCTTTCCTTTCCTTTCCTTTCCTTTCCTTTCCTTTCCTTTCCTTTCCTTTCCTTTCCTTTCCTTTCCTTTCCTTTCCTT